>VUQH01037714.1:5771-28377 GCA_015106775.1 Etroplus canarensis | reverse complement strand
GAGGGGTAAAACAGTAAAAAAAAAAAAAAAAAAAGAGGAGAAAATGAGGAGAGATATTTGACCCTCTGGGACTGTTGTCTGACACTGGCCTGCTTCACATTGTTTATAACATGATTCCAACTGGAAACAACCAATTACACCTGGAGACCAGCTGAAAGCGTGGCAGTGAACTGGACCATTCAGCCTGAGCAAGCGTTCGGCCCTGCTGCAACGTGTTCAAGCGAGACAGCCAACTCCCAACCTGCTGCAGAGGCACCACTCACGTCTGGGTGAAATGGAAACTGGAATAAGATAATAACAGACCACACTCCATGTTTCTAAAGAAATTAAAAAGCTTCAGACAGCTTCACACTTTGGCAGCCCTGAGAGACAAGATACTTGAGGGCCTGAGGGAAATATTGCAGAAACATAGCAATGTGATATTTCTGCACGGTGCTCGGGGGGCCTTCTATTCTCACTTTATTCTTTAATGCAGCAACTACATTTTTTACACGAAGATCCAGTGCAGTGTCATCTCGACTTAATGCCAGACCACATGAAATTAAAAGCTAACCGAAACACTCCTTGCTGTTGTTATATCCTCCAGTTAATACTTGCCTGTACTGCAGTGCTGCTTTCTGAAGATCTCCCTCAAGCATGGCTGAATCCAGTCATGTCTGGGTACAGTTCTGAGTCTTCTACTAATTTAACTTCACCCACTCCAAGTAATATTATTTGTATATATTTAATTTTATCATATTTAAATCTGATTTTGAAGATCAAGTGTTTGTAAAATACTGTATTTAAGTCACTATCACAACTAAATATTGCTTTAGAGCAAAACCATTTACATGTCTTTGAAATTACACAGGTTTAATTTTATGGAAAATTTGATTTTTTTCTACATTGCGAAATGATTATTTTAACAGATTGTTTTTACACTTATGGAACTATAAAACAGTTATTTAGGTAACGAAAATCTAGTTAAAATGAATATTTATTGCGTTGTGGTAATGATTGCTGTTTTGTGCTATTTGGACGTAAAATAAAGAATGACTCAAACTGTTTTTAATCCTGCTTGAATATTTAAATTACTTTTGAAGTATCAATTAAAAGCCTTATCTGCCTGACATATTTGTCTCCTTAGTTTGCTAATATAATTGTGTTTTGTTTGCTGTTAATGAAAACACTCATATTATGCCAGCCTAAAAATCCAGCAGGCACAGTATTTTATTGCTCTTCTGCATTTTACTGAATTTAAATGTCCATGATTATTTTGAGACACCTACGCTACACCACATCTACACAGCTTTTAATGGCATCACATTCTAATCCATAGACATTAATGTGGAACTGGTCCCCATTTGCAGCTGTAATAGGTCCCACTCTTCTGGGAAGGCTTTCTATAAGATTTTAGGGTGTGTGGGGATTTTTGCTCATTCATCCAGAAGAGCATTTGCGAGGTCAGACACTTATATTAGACAAGAGGCTCTCAATCTCAATTCTAGTTCCTCCCAAAGGTGCTGGATGGGGTTGAGGTCAGGGCTCTGTGCGGGCCAGTCGAGTTAATCCACACCAAACGCATCCACCAAGCCTTTATGGAGCTTTCTTCGTGCACTGGGGCACAATCATGCTGGAACAGAAAATGACCTTCCCCAAAGTGTTCCCACAAAGTTGGAAGCATGGAATTGTCCATAATGTCTTGGTCTGCTTTAGCATTAAGATTTCCTTTTGTGGGAATGAAGGGACCCAGGGCAACCACAGAAAAAGAACCACATAGCATTATCTCTTCTTCATCAAACAGTTGGCACAATGCAGTCAAACCCAGACTCATCCATTACACTGCTAGGTAGGGAAGTGTGACTCATCACTTCACAGAATACATTTCCACTGCTCCAGACTCCAGTGGTGGCGTGCTTTTATACCACTTTATCCAACACTTGGCATTGTGCTTGATGATGTAAGGTTTGCATTGCAGCTACTCAATCATGGAAACCCATGCTATGAAGCTTCTGGTGCACAGTTTTTGTGCTGATGTTAATGACAGAGGAGGTTTTAACTCTGCTATTATTGAGTTAGCAGAGTGTTAGTCTCTTTTACATAGTATGCACCTGAGCACTCAGCAACCCCGCTCTGTAACTTCATGTGGTCTACCCCTTTATGGTTGAGTTGCTGTGGTTCTTAAACACTTCAACTTTGCAATAATACCACTTACAGTTGATCATGGAATATCTAGGATGGAAGAAATTTCACCGAATAGTTGCAACAGTGGCATCCTACTCCAATTGAGTGAGAACTTCAGAATGACCCATTGTAAAGGCAGACTGTATTGCTAGGTGCTTGATTTTATACTCCTTTGTCAATAGGAGTGAATGAAACATGTGAAACACATGGCCAAATATTTTAGTGTACATACACAATACTACTTTATAAAATAAGTTGGAAGGCTGTCACTGGTCCCTAAAACTGGCATGTAAACTTCCTGGAAAGTACAGGATGAAATATGCACATTACTCTGCTCATGTTTCAAATGACAGTCCAGTGAAAAGAAACTGCACTCCTCAGTCTCACTCTCTCTCTCTTACACACACACACACCCCTGTGGGAGGGAATTTGACTCTTCATGTGGTTTCCTGCTTCTTCTCCCTCGTCCTCCATGTGCATCAACCACAACAAACACATCAACTCTGATAGAAAACAAAGAGATCGACTTCCTGTCTGGCCTGTCAAAGCGCCTCCGCACTGGTACGTCTACCTGCTTCGTTATCTGATGTCACTGAACTCAAACAGAATCTGTGGATTTTTAAGCTTTCTGTGGTGACTCGGGGGAAATCTGTCGTTTGTTACATTATTAACAATTAGTAAAAAAAAAAAAAATAATTCATTGCTTCCTCAGCAAATGTGTCAATTTATATAAAACAATAAACCAAAGTTTTCTCACCATTACAACAGGCTGAAATAAATTTAAGCTTTTAAATTTGCTTTTAATTTCATCAGGAGGATGTCAGGACATGTTTTCAGGAAAGTCCTTTTACACGGATGAAAGTCACAGCAACATAGAGGCGGAAATGGTAAACATTTGCCAACCAACACACATCTAAAAACTCTGCAGAAAATCTGTGGGACGAATATTCCATGTGGGCCTGATGACTAAGAGTGGAACAGCAGTTATTGACATTAAATACAAGGAAGTCTAAGCTACCTAAAACATACACGTGACTCAATTTTGAAATTTGGAATCCATGGGCAACAACAAAGTCCACCAAGGTGTCTCCAACATGACATAAGAATAGGGATCTTCATATTTTTGGTAATGAAAGCTTTCTACCTTGTGGTGTATTTGCTCTTATGAAGTCTTCTCTTCCTAGTAGAGTCAGATAATATGCCTACCTCCTGAAGAGTGTCTTTCACTAAGCTGGATGTACACTGCTCAAAAAAATTTAAAGGAACACTTTGAAAACGCATCAGATCTCAATGGGAAAAATCATTCTGATATCTACATATAGACTAGGTAATGTGTCAGGAACTGCCTGCATACTCTCACCACATGAAGCCAGGCATTGTCATAGACCAAGAGGAACCCAGGACCCACTGACATTAAGTAGTGGGATAAAATCCTTGGCCCCATTGTCAGACCCTACAGTGGTGCAGCCAGGATGTTGTTGCCTGGCCTGTAGAGGTCTGTGCATCCCTCCATGGATATGCCTCAACAGACCACCACTGGCCCACCACCAAACCAGTCATGTTGAATGATGTTACAGGCAGCATAACGTTCTCCACATCTGTCCCATGTGCTCAGGGTGAACCTGCTCTCATCTGTGAAAAGCATAGCGCACGAGTAGCAGACCTGCCAGTTCTCGTATTCTATGGCAAATGCCAATAGAGTTCCTTGGTGCTGGGCAGTGAGCACCGACTAGAGAACATCAGGCTCTCAGACCACCCTCATGAAGTCCATCTGATTGTTTGGTCAGAGACCTTCACAGCAGTGGCCCGCTGGAGGTCATTTTGTAGGGCTCTGGCAGTGCTCAACCTGTCCCTCCTTCACATAGGAGCAGATAGTAACTGCCTGTCTCCTCCATGCTCTTGAGATGGTGCTGGGAGACACAGCAAACCTTCTGGCAATGGCACGTAATGATGTGCCATCCTGGAGAACTACCTGTGCAATCTCTGTAGGGTCCAAGTATCACCTCAAGATATTATTAGTGACACTGACCCTAGTCAAATGCAAAACCAGTGAACAAAGTCAGAAAAAACAAGGAAGGAAAAATGTCAGTGGCCTCCACCTGTGAAAACCATTCCTGAGTTAGAGAGGTCTCACTGTTACCCCCTCTAGTGCACCTGTTGTTGATTTCATTAACACAAAAGCAGCTGAAACTGATGAACACCACCTTCTGCTACTTAACTGATCAGATCAATATCCCAGAAGTTTAACTTGATGCTATACTCTGATTAAAAATGTTCTTCAGTTCCTTTGAACAGTGTATTTCTTTACCATGAATAAGATCCTGGGATCCTCAATCACTCATCATCTCTCAGACAAGAGTTATGAATTTCCAAGGAGAGCTCTTCTGAATGCAAACACCACACTTGGAATCATCTCCAGACCTCTAACCTGCTTAACTGATGAAGAAACACATAGCCCACACCTGTCCGTGTGTTGGGGGTCAGTTTGTCCAATCACTTTCTCTGCAAAAGTGAGCTGCACATTAAAGAGCACCAACTCTTAGTAGCAGTTGTAGTCCACTTTAATTATACATCTGTAACGTTTAATATGTTTGGGTAGATAGCTAAAATTGCCAAATGGGCCCTCAAATATGATCTATAATGTACAGGATGATTGTCACTCCAAGCCAATATCTACTTAAGCTGCTCCGCTGACAGTAAAAGTCTGAAATTTTCATAGTAACGTTACCACGCTGAACTTTCCATGAATATTCAGACCATCCAAGACCATGCTTTATGGAAATCCACATCTCTAATATGCAAAGTTTAATGCTGGGTGATGCATAGTTTGCAGTTTTACTCTTCTTTTATTCCACCTCCCAAATAGTTTCACATTGGATTTTGGATTTTAAACTTTGACACTGGCATAATAAAACTGCTAAATGATTGGCAAAGGCGATCATTCCAGTCAGGACATAATTTCTCCTTCTTCTCTGCAGGCGTCCAAAACCCCTGCGTCTTATCTTTAGCCAGCACAGCAAAACATTTTATTTCCTACTTTTGGAGCAAGCTTTCGTCTGATGGAAAACCAACACGTCTCTGGTGTAATAGATACCATCTCAAGCCCAGTAGAATCAATGCCATTTGAAATAAGTTTTATTTTTTCTCCAAGAACAAAATATAAACCCCACTCCAACATCCCCTTATAATAATAAGCCATTGAAACTCTTCAAATATTTACAAAAGATAGAAAATGAAACATAAATAAATATAACCTGCTGCTGCTCATGAAGGACTGGTTCGTCCTTCCAGTAACACTTAAAACTGTTAGTTTACGCCTGCCACGTTTGCTTCTCCCTGAAGGAGAATATTCATCCTAATACAGAAATTTGAACTTTACATGTTTTTTGACAGCTCAAAAAAACCAAAAATCTAAGGTGAAGTGATAAAAAATAGTATACACCAGAGGGTCAGCTGCTCAACGGAAGGGAAATTAAAAGACAATAAGTGACAGAATCCAGCAATAAATTAGTTTGGTGCTGGCGCATTGTGGTTTGTAGTCATTATTGCTTACTGCAGTTTTCAAGACATGAATGAGTGGTGAAGAACAGTGGAGCAGCTTTTTATGTTGCAAAAAGAGCAGCATTTGCCGCCAAAAACCTGTTAACATGACAAAAAGATTGGTGAACACTGACCCCTACTGGTTACTCATGGTAAGGACAAGCAGTTTAGACCTAATCAGCCCAATATGGAACTTTTTATTTTATAAGAAATACAATTAGTATTTAAACAAGAATTATTAATTAAAAACTCCTCAAGAAGACTCTGATACAGCAATTTTACAACTTTAGAGTTTAGACTCAGTCTAAATTACCTTAGGATGTTAAAACAGCATGAGCTTGCAGGAGTCTGACTGTATATCCCCACCACTAGAGATTACGGTGGAACAACTTAACTGAGAAATCTTATGAGAAGAGTGCAAAAAGCAAACAATATAATTTTATGGCTTACTGTGAAAAATATGTATCATTGTGACAGCAAAAGCCATGTCAGTTTTTTTCACAGCTTTCAACAGTCCAGTCTTCAACTCACAATGCTTTGCTTCCATACCAGGTGAAAGAGCTGGAAAACAGCATGGTGATTCCAGAGCAGGCACTTCAGTAGCTCTCCGTCTCACAAACTGACTGGGGTTCAGTTCAGTAGTTGTTTTTTTTTTTTTTTTTATTGATTGGCTATTAGGTTGTGTGTTCTGGCTGCTCCGAGGCCTTGCTCTGCAGGCACACGCCACAGCAGAAGTCTGAAAATCCTTTCAGTTCCTATTGTGCAGCTCCAGATGCATGAGTCTTTGCCCACAGCGACAAACAAATCATCCAGAGACCACTGATCTGTTGAGGTATGGGCTCCATGCAGGTCCACAGGTTATGCACCCCAACCAGTTCATTTCGCCTCAATTATACAGGGTGCCTTCAAGACGGAAAAACACAAGAAAATAATTGACAGTTATAAAATAATGTACTTTCAGCTTGCATGATCTTTAATGTAATGGCCTACATTTATAACAGTTAAATAAAATACCATACATTTTGAGGGGAACCCATTTTTTGTTCGCTTGCAATTAACAAACCATGAAAAAAGCCACAAAAACATAAATTTACATAGGGCTTGAATTGAATTGCATATGGTGCCCTTTTAATAATGGGGGCATCTTGTATTTGAATCATAGACTGTATATAAAAAAAAGATGCAAATAACTACAGTGACATCACCTATGTTTTGGCATTTTGACAGGTGATGGGCTATTTTGTGAAACGGTCGCCAAAAGTCAATCCATGTATGTTTGACAGTCAGCAAGAATTTATGATACATTTCAATACTAACTATATTTAGTGCCTGTAGCATGTGAGCCAAAACAAGAAAACAGCTGTAAATGAGGTAGAAACAGTTGCATTTTAACCCAAACTATGATCTTTTTATACACTTGAGCTGTTTCATTTGTACAATACTAAAAAAATAATACAAATGATGTGCAAAAAGCTGTGATATGTATGACTAGGGATGGGTATCAAAAGTGGGAATTAAATGGGCCCTGGGGCTAAATTATTAAAGTATTTTATTATCTCTGCTGCTTTCGGTACTTGAAAAATTAAGAAAATATATTTATTATCCAGAAAAGAGCATTCTCCATGTGAGCCTGAGCAGCTCACACAAAGACCCTGCGCTTAGTGATGGCAGAGAGAATTAAAATGCTCAAAAGGATGGTTGCACTTCCCTACAGTTGATGCCAACAGTGTTTGTCGTCACAAGGGTAACAGGTCTTCTGCTTATAAAGACAGAAACACTGTTGAAACATTTAGCCCAAGTTTGTCACATTTAGAGTGAGAAATGCACTGTCTAGCTCATAGTTGGTTTAGCTGTCACTTCCCCAGATATGTTCTGTAGCAGCCTTGAGTGCACATGATTTTCTAATTTACTATTTAACTAAAATACAAATGTGGGTTAATGATTAATATAACTATGAGTAGGCTGACTGTTAAAGGTGTGTGCATTCATATTATTCATCTGTTCAAAGCAATTTTTGTTATCGTTTGCTAGTGTTAATTCTGTTCCTAATTTGATTCTTTTATCCTCTAAAAAGTACCGATAAGAATACTGCTAAAGTACTGGACCGACAAGCAGTACTGCTAAGATTAGTACTACTGTTAAAATGTTGATGATACCCCATCCCTATGTACGGCTCAAGCTTGGGTCTCTGGTGTGACTGGCGAAATGCTTCAGTCCACCAACCAACCCCAGATGTTTTTTTGGACTTGAAAAGTGTTTTACAAAAGGGTAAATTTGCTATTGACAATAAAACATGTTTTTTCTCCAACCTGGGCTGTAAGCATGTTAATTAGCTGATACGCTGGCTGTTTTAGCCTCACGTAGTCATCTGAGGAACTGCAGCTTTTGACAGTCCTGTTTTACAGATTGATATCCACCACTATGTACTTTATAGATACTTAAGATGCTCAACTTTTCTGTAATCGAGACAGCACACTCACCCTCATCATCAGAGTCGAATCCAAAGAGGTCTGAGCATTTCTGCAGCCGGAGGTGACTCTGCAGCTCCTCGACACTGTTAAAAGTAGCAAAACAGTTGGCACATCGCTGTCTCTGCAGAGCTGCTGTCACAGAGGCCTGCTCTAAAGGGTTGCTCATCTGAAACGCCGGAAAAGACGGCACATCCTTCCTTCGTTTTGGCATGGTGATGTACTTCTCATCCAGGTACGCTGTGGGTGGCAGGCGCATGTACGGCCTTTTGCTATACTCTGCAAGTGTGTCCTTGCACACACTAGATTTCCCATCTTCACTTGGTGCTTGTCCGTTCATTATTACATAGTATCCCGGGCCGCTATTTGTAGGCAGCGGCGTTTCTGCTGAAGGTTCTCCGCCCTCACCTACAGGGCTTCCT
Source organism: Etroplus canarensis (assembly GCA_015106775.1). NCBI lineage: Eukaryota > Metazoa > Chordata > Actinopteri > Cichliformes > Cichlidae > Etroplus > Etroplus canarensis. The sequence goes on along the minus strand of VUQH01037714.1, from coordinate 19,784 downwards.
TCTGCCCCTGCTTTGGCCTCAGCGAGTGGTTGTGCTTCAGCTTTCGACTTCACAGGCTTCTTGGATGCTGACTGAACGGTTTTATCTTTGCGTTGTTTCTTGACAGTCTTTGTGTCATCTTTTTGAACACCCTTTCTCTTTTTGCTTTGTTTGCTGGTGCCTGAGTGTTTCAAGCCATCTGATTTCTTCGATTTTTCCTGAACAGTTTTCTTCGGCGTGTTCTGTTCAGGAACCGCAGTCTTTTCATTTAAGATGCCAGAATTAGCTTCAGCTTTGGATGCAAGTGAGCCGTCTAATGTTGAACATGTATGTTCTTTCTTTTCCTTTACCTCCTTAGTAAGAGCGCCCTTTACCAATTCTGTGGATCCTTCAGCCTCATCCTGTTTGACACATTTTGACTTTGTCGTCTTTTTCACTTTATGTTTTTTGCTGTGATCTTCCTGGACAGACTTTTTGAGCCCCTTTTTTATATTTTTGTGCTTCTTATTTATTTTGCCTGAGTCTGAAGAAGTAGTCTGCGCATTCTTCCCTTTTTTTGTTGCTAGTGACTTTTTTGACCTTTTCTCCCTTTTTAATTTCATCATTCTCTGCGTTGTAGGTTGTAAATCTGTTGTGTTAGCTGGCACGGAGTCACCGGAGCCATTTTTTGTCGAGTCTGTGCTTTCCACCTTCGTTTCAACTTGTGGGACATCAGATTTGGACTTAGCAGGTTGTGTTGAGGCTGATTGGATGACTGGTTCTCGGTTAGCAACTTTTTTCTTGCTAGTATTTTTGCTGACTTTACCATTTTCAATCATGTGCTTCTTTGCCTTGTTTGAGGATAATGAAGCAGCACGAGAATTCTTGCCTTTCTTTGTGATGAGTGGTTTTTTTGACATTTCCTCTCGTTTTAACTTCAGAGCTTTCTCTGTGGTGGCTGAGACAGAAAGCACTGAGTCACCGCAGCCATTTCGAGTTGAGCCTGTGTTTTCCACCTTTGCTTTTCCCTCAGTGGCAGTAGAACTTCTGACTGCTGCTCCTCTGGCCTCAACTTGTGGGACAGCAGATTTGGACGTGACCTTTTTTTTCAAAGCTGATGGGACGACAGGCTGTATGATTTTCTTGAAAGTCTCTTTGATGACTTTACTGTTTAAATTCGTCTTTGACTTCTTTAAGTCTAGAGGTTCAGAGCAATTATTAATTTTAAACCATCTTCTTAGTTTAACAGTTGTTGACTTTTGTTTTTTAAGCCTAGAGGTTGGGATGACTGATTCTTTCGAACTGTTTGATGACGGCTCTAATTTAACAGGATTCCTTTTAATCTGCTTGTCTGCTGGTTTCTTTGACTTTGCTGCAGTTTCTACACCATCTTGAACGTGATGACTTTTCTCTTTATTAATCTTGTTACTCTCCAGTGCACTGACATCTCTCTCAGGGGACCTAAGCTGGGCAGGGCTCTTCTGGCCCTTCGGTGGCACAGTCTTTTCTTTCACAGGTTCACTGTTTTGACCAGCTCTAGTGTTTTCATCATGAGCTGTTTGGTTTAACTTAGGTGGTCGACCTCTCCTTTTAGGATCTTTTGTGTTTACTTTGACTTGCTTTTTCTTTAAGTTATACCTCACTTTGCTTCTGTGTTTTAACAATGATGATGAGATAACTTTTTGAATTTTGGGAGCTGTCAGGATTTTACTTGTTACTTGCCCTTTTCTTAAACTATGCCGTAACCTCAGATTTGGACCAGTAGGACGTGCAGGGGTGTCCTTGTTGGAAAGATTCTTCAACACATTTGAACCCTTGCTCCTATTTTTCTCTTTCAATTCCTGTTTTATCACTGATGCTTTGCCAATGAAGAGAGGAGCAGCTTTATCATGTTTTCTTGTTGACAACGGTTGAGTTGGCTGTTCCTGTAGCTTTGGAGCAGCTTTCACAGTCTCTGTTTTATTTGCAGCAGTGAGAGTGCCTCCTGAACTCTGCAGCTGCTGTTTCTTCCCAACTGGCAAGTCATCATGTTTGTCACCTGCTTGTACATTTGTGTTTTTGTCTGGATTAGCAGATTTGGAAGCATAGTGTTCTCTTTCATGAAGGTTCAGCGCCCAAAGACAAATAAATAGTTGAGAACATCCAGGGAGGCAGCACACTGCCTGCAGCGGACTGTGCTTCCTGGCATGGCGTCTCATTTCCATTCCGGTTTTGAACCTGGCAGTACAACCCTTGTGAAGGCAAGGATGCCTTGGACTTAATCTGTGTCTTTCAACATGGTGTTGAAAATGCTCAAAACTCCATAAAACCCGCATGCAAATACTACATTTATTGTGTCCGACATGGAACGCCAGCTCTAAAGGTTTGAGCTCACCATAATGATCTTCGAGTGCGTGGTACAGAAGTGCAACACGGTTCTTTGAAACGTCAGTGAAAAAAGAGCATCCATCTGCAGGACAACAAACTTTCTCTTGTGGCTCAACATCTTTTTCTTTCTCGTTCTGTTTTGTCACTTTCTTCAGTCCCTGAAGAGATTCTGTCACCTTCATTTTATCTCCTGTGGAACAGGAAATCTCTTTGCTCACCTGAACTGATGTTGCAGAAGAATCCATGTCATTATCTTGAACAAGTGCCTGCTTAGCTTCTACATCATTTTTTGATTTCCTGGGTTCCTTCTTTTTGCCAATATGCCCATTTATTTTATGAACTGGAGTTTTACCACTAAGATGCTTAGATGTGTGTCTTTTTTCTGATGGAGATGAAGCATCTGCCGGTCTGTCATTGGATCTTAATTTTCTGCATTCAGGTGGTGGGCTTACTGATTTAAGACAAGCAGTGGATTTCTTCTGTTTCCCCTTACTCGGGCACTCAAATGACGTGTTCATGGTCTTAGCTTTGGTTTTAGGTGTGGAGACATCTTTGGTGTTAGACATTCCATTTTCTTGGGCTCTGTTTTCAACTGACTCTTTGCTCCTCTTTAGCCTCTCTATATGATCTGACAGATGCATCATGGCCAGGAGGTCATCTGTGAACTTTGTCCCACAGAACATGCACTCATCTTTGCGATAATGGAACATTGCATGTGCTACAACACGACTCCCCTTGAAGACCTTGTTACAGAAGGTACAACAGTACTCCAACTTGGACTCCTCTGATTCTGGTTGTGTTTCTGTAAATTCATTGTCCTCAGCTGTGTCTAGATCAATATCCTGAGTTTGTGCCTTCCTATCAACTACTGGGGCCTCCTGTTCTGGTGAAGAGCAGCTGGAGGTAGTAAGGATTTTTTGAGGATTTTTGTGTTTACTTCCAACTCTCAAATCTTTGGAGGCACTATTGGTTGGAGTTTGCTCTTTATCCTTCTCTAGGTCTTCAGAAATGTGCTCAGGGGAAAGATCCCTAACCATTTCTGTTACTAACGTCAGGGACGATATGTTCCTCAAACTGCCCAGGTCTGTATGTGTACAGGAAGCCTTTGTTTTGGATAACTTACTTACAGTGGCTTCATTTCTGCCAGAGCTTGCACCATTTTTGCAAGGCACGTGTCCTTTTGAGTCTTTAGGTGAAAACATTGTGACATCCATCCCAGAAACACTGCTGTCGACTTCCTCACAATTTATGCCATTTTCAGCCTGGGAAGAAACTGAGGTAAGTTCTTCTTTACCATCTTGACTCTGGGACTGAACAAGATTAGCAGTTCTAGACTTGGAAACAATGGCTTTACTGGAGACTGAGTGGATTTCATCAGCGACTTTCTTCTGATTTCTGTCTGATGCTGAAGTCTGAGACACCCCAGCTTTTGATAAGTCTTTTGTAGTTGGAGATTTGGAGACCTTGTCTAAAACTGTAGATTTTGAGGCAATGGTAACTTTCATTTCAACGGTGGGCTCTTCACAGGTCTCTACTGCTGAAGCAATGGTTGAAACTTCCATTCCTGCTGATGAAAATGCTGTGGTGACTTCCATCTCAGCCGCACACTTTTCAGAGAGCTCTCCTGCTGAAGATGTCTTTCGTGAAACAGATTTTGTAGTTTGAGCTTCGGCAACTGAGGATTCTTTATCTTTAGCTGCTGCTGTTGTTCGAGAAGCAATTCCACCTTTCATTTCAATGGCAGGTTTTTCACAAAGCTCTCTTGGTGGATCTTTCGGAGGGCTACTCTGCACTGATGACCGTGTGATTGTGGATACTGAGCCGTGAACATTTGGCCCGTTACCTTTTCCTTTTGGTCGCCTAGTGTAACAATGTAACTGTTGTACAAACATAGATGTATCCCGCGCTCTGAGAATCACCTCGTTGCGATGTACAGTCTTGATGGGTTGTGATGCGTCAGGAAGCTTCACAGTAGGCTTGTAAAGAAGCATTTGAGGGAACCCTTTCTGTCTGTTGCAAACATCTTCGGTAAAGGTACCCATAAGCTCATTATCTGGTAATGAGAGCTCCAGAATTACTTGTGGAGGAGGATCTGGTTTTAGACAGTCCAAAGGAAAACCTTTCTGGTATTTGTTGTTTTCACTTGCCTTTAAATGAGAGTTTTCTGAAGATTTGAGTTTGGCGTTGTTTTTAATATGACCGGTTTCTGTTCTCACAGATCTGAGAGATGACCGATGATGCTTTTCGTGTTTCAACCCATGCCTTTTGATCTTTAGGGATACATTCTCTTCGAGAGTTCCCGAGTCTTCCAGGAGCCACTTTGGTTTTCTAATCCTCCGTTTCGGCAGATTCTTCTCCGAGAACCGTGTAATGCGGCTATGTTGCCCATATCCTTTAGCTACATTGTCCTGTATTCTGTCTAGCTGCCAAAACGAGCGCCTCAAAGGTTCTGCAGATGCTTCCTTTAAAGACCGTGACCCTTGGCTGCCCTTCTTCTTTGCACTGTGATCAACATTTAGACGTGTTTTTCCTGGGCCCATCTTGAGTCTTTTGGATACAGGGTCAGTACCCTCTTTATGATGCCGCTTCTTACCTGCTGCCTGAAGTGCACTTTTGCTTCCTTTCTGACATACCGACACATTTGGTCGGAATACAGACTCTTTGGCGCAGTAGTTTGAAATCCATTTGTCCTCCATGATTTCTTCAAGTGCAGAACTAACCACTTTCTCATTCATCAGCTTCAAGCAGTTGGTCCGCAAAGCAATGAGGTTCCAAAACTCTGGATCAAAATACAGATCCTTCTTCAAGACCTGAGAAAATAATACAAGTATGAAGTCGTTTAGTATCTTTTCTCTATACATAAGCAATTTTCTATTTACAGCAACTGTACATGTGATTATCTCTTGAATTTCATTTTAGCCACTTAACTACTTACTGGCCACTCCCCTTTTAGAACAATGAATTTATACAGTTAGGTCCACAAGTTTGACAACAATACATTTTTTTGTAATATGACCTCTAAATTTAAACCCACTGTTGTGGTGTACAAACAGTCAAAATGTGATTGAAGTGCAGACTTTCAGCTTTAATTCAAGAGGTTTTGGGTAAATAAGTACATTCCCTGTTTAGCAATTACAGCCATTTTTATACAGAGTCCACTATTTTCAGAGGCTGTTAATTAATGACAGACCTGACTAACAATTCATTTCAGGGCAGGTGAGGCTTATTCCTTTGTTATTCCATGAAAAAATAAGCAGAAAAAAGATCTGGGGTTGATTACAGTTACTGAAACTTGCATTTGGTAGCTGTTCACTAAAACATAAAACAATCAGGGAGATAGCAAAAACATTAATAGTGGCCAAAACAGTAGCCTGGTACATTCTTGAAAGGAAGGAATGTACTGGCCAGCTTAGGAAGACCATGGAAGACAACTAAAGTGGATGACCTAAGAATTCTTTACTTGATTAAAAAAACCCTTCACAACAAAGAGGACTCTTGGGGAGGTAGGTGTATCATTTTCAAAGTCTACAATCCAGAGATGCCTTTATGAATGTAAATACAACGGGTTTATAACAAGGTGTAAACCACAGGTAACGCTCACAAATATGAAGGCCAGATGTGACTTTGTCAGAAAAGATTTTAAAAAACCTGCACAGTTCTGAGAAAAAAATATTTGGACAGATGAACTTGTATCAGAATGATGGGACGCTTAAATGTATTAAGAAGAAAAGGAACAGCTCATTAAATTGAAGCAAACATGTCTAACAGTTTGGAGGCAATATTATGCCATGGGCATGTATTGCTGCCAATGGAATCAGGTCAAGTGCTTAAAGATGATGTGACTGCTAATAGAAGTAGTGGGATGAATTCTGAAGTGTACAGGGCTATATTTTCTGCTCAGATTCAGCCAAATGCTGCAAAATTGATGGGATGGTACACACTGCACACTGCAAATGGATGAGACCCAAATAATACTGCAAAAGCAACTCAAGAGGTTTTCACAGCAAAGAAATGGGATATTTATCAATGGCCAAGTCAGTCACCTAATCTCAACCCACCAGAGCAGCTTTTTCAGTTACTGAATTCAAACTGAAAGCAAAGAGACATAAAAACAAGCAGTAACTGAAGGCAGCTGCAGTAAAGGCTTGGTAGAGCATCTCAAGAGGGAAAGCACAGCACTCTATTTGTGTCCATGAATTCTAGACTTTAGGCAGTCACTGACAAAAAAGGATTTTCATCCAAGTATTAAAAATCATCCTTATGTTTAAAATTATGTTAGTTTTTCCTATTACTTTGGAGCTTTTGAAAATGGTGAACTATGGGAACTATGTATAAAAATGGCTGTAATTCCTAAACAGTTAATGCAATCTTTTTGTCAAACCACTGTGGTGGTGTAAAATTAGGGGGGTACCTTCAGCTGCTCCCTTGTATTCTCCCCAAGGGGCCGCCACAGCAGATTAATCTGCATTAGCAGAGGTTTTATGCCAGATGCCCTTTCTGACGCAACCCTCCATGGTGAGAGGGGTTTGTGTCCTCCACCTGGAATCGAACCAGGGACCTTGCACTTGTAAGGCAAATGTGTAAACCACTACACTACAGGGACACTATACATGGTGGTGTAAAATTAAATGAAAAGAAACTATGTCACTGTCCCAAAACTTATGGACCTAACCGTACATTAAACAATACTGCACCAATTTTGCAAGCAAAATATCTTATTCTAAGAAATAAGTTCAAGATGAAAATTTCTCCTGTCTATGTATAGAAAAAAGATGTTCTACCTGCAGCATTTCAAAGCGAACATGATTCCCAATAGGGCTGAACTCTGCGTGGTACTCCTGATCTGGATGCATGTAAAGAAGGTACACCATCTTGTAGGATTCAACAGTGCGCTCCAGGAAGAAGACGAGAAGAGCGCATGCCCGGCATACCTCCAGATCACTGGGTAGCAGGCCGGCAATGGTTTTGTAGATTAGGGACTTGGTGAGGACATCACAGGGAAGACAAGACTTCAGGGCATTAGCACAGAGCTCCACACAAAACTGGATACCATCTTCACCCACCTAATGAGATACAAACAAAGCAGTTAAATATTCAGTTCAATACAAACAGAAATAGTGACATCTTAAATCTTATCAAATGTCTCACTTCTTGCAGTATGGCTCTGATGAACGGGAAGATTGAGTTGACATTAGTGGCAGACAGCATCAGCTGGCGACTCTCCTCTAAGAGCGCTTGCTTGGATGTGTTCAACCGAGTGTGAAGCTTAGTCCACAAGAAGACAAGATCACTGCAAAGGGGGAAAAAAGTAAAAACTGTTGAATGAATGAACAGGTGTAAACACTGCACTAAAATATTGCCTGTTTTGATTTTGTTATTATTAACAGATAACTTATTATGTTAACATCAATTTTAATTTGACTTACCACAAATATGACATATCTCCCCTCCCGAGCTGCTGTGACAGGAAGGCTGTGCTGAGAGCCAACAACAAATCATCCTTTTCTTCACACTCCAAGTTACAGATGATGTGCACTGCATCCTTACCATTAAGATCTGCCACCTAAAAAACATTGGACAACAAAATCTATTTAAAATGTTGGTATCGTTGTTGGTAAACCCAACAACCGCACAAGATATAACGGATTGAGTATGCACTGAACGCTAGTGTGTCTTTGAGTCAAATGGCAAGAATTTTTTACTGCAGTCTACCTACCTCTTTATGTAGGCAGCCATGCTGTGAAGTTTTATAAAGCCACGTGAGGTAGACCTGGAGGAAGAACAAGTGTTGTCCTGCTGTGGGATGCTGAGCACAACACTTTGCCAGGGCAATAGCCTCAGTGACGCGCTCACAGGATAAAAGGTAGCGCACACGAAGCTCAAAGAACACCGGCAGCTCAGAACTGATGTATCCATCCACTGAAATAAGGTCAAGCCAGAACAGAAAAATTTGAACTTTGTAATAAGAGCAACCACTGATAACAGAGTATTTTTTAAGCAACATAATTTATAACAGGCTCTAAAGGAGCAGGAGCCTAATCTGGCTATTTTTGGTAAATAAAAGTGTTAATTTATGATTCAGTATCAAATATTTAGCATTTATTTCATATTTATGACATAAGTGGTAAACCAAATGGAATAAACTGTCAACATACAGATGAGGTGAAACTGACAGACAAACAGTGAAAGGAAATGTTAGCTGGCATGTCACATCGTTAGAACAGCACTGGCATTAGTACAAACACTAATTACATCACCAACCTTCATTCTGAGGTAAACTGGACTCGCTGAGAATGGCCTGTAAGGCCAGGCTGGTCCAGGGCCCGCCACCCTGAACCAAACGCTCCACCTGAAGTAAGTGAACATTCTGATGCTTTGCAAGGGCCAAACAACATTCCTAGAGAAGAATAAAGATGAAGAATAGTGTGTTCATGTGCTATTGTATCACTGAAGATACCATGTAGACATGTTCAAAAAGACATTTATTTTTAATAATTATACTGCGTTTCTGACAAGACTTTTCCTTTTACCTGGTCATGCTTTTTATTGCCCATTAGAGGTCTCCAAATCCCCTAAAGTTATAACTTTGTGTTTCCATATCGCATGCAAGTTGCCTTTTGGATCCATATTGCCTTTTTAGAGCGCTCAGTGATGTTACAAACTATGACTGCAGATGCAAACTCAGATTTTAGGTGATCACAAAAAATCTTTCACCTTTTAGCTCAATAATTTGAAAATAGCCTTCTAGCCAAGTTCTTCAAGTCAAATTCAACAAACATCATTATACACAGCAGCAAATGTCAAATAAGACTGAAGGTGCAGCCTGAAGACAATGCTCTGTCTGGAGTAGGGATGGGCATATAGATACTGTGATATCGTTACTTCGATATCCATCCGTTGTTATTTTGAAGTAGATACTTTTTATACATATCACAATACCACTGTGCTGATACAAAACATGCGATCTGTTTTCACTTTTGAGCATTTTAGGCATTAAAAGCAGCCCAGACGTAATTTAGATGGTCTTCTATATCACGTAAATATGGCAGCCTATCAGACATCACTGCTCAGCCTCAGTAAAGCACTGCCTCAAATGAGGTCAATGTCTGAATTCTCTTACAGTGTAAAAAAATTTAGTAAAATGATCATTTTGTTGTTGATGATGCTATTGCTGCTGATGTCGAGGTAGCTTCTGCTAGCGTTGGTGATGATGTTGTGTCATGATGTTTTACTGGTTTAATGTAGGTTCTTGAGCATGGTACTATGTTGAGCTTTCAATTTTAAAAAATGTAATTAATTTTGCATTATTTGAAGTCTAACAATTATTATGATTTTCCAAAGATCAATTTTCATCTATTTTAATTTAATTTAATTTACTCATAGCTCTGTTTTGTCATCATTTTATAAGCAATCCTTTCTTGTTCATGAGTTTTATTCATATTGCCCTTGTGATTTTCATTTAAGGGGCAAAAAGTATCGGTATCGATATCGATGAAAAAGTACTAGAAACAAATGGTATATTATAGAAAGTAAAAATGTTGGTATCGCCCTTCCCTAGTCCGGAGTGTAATGAGAGGCATACAACATAATACTTCCAAAGTTAAGCCCCAAATCTTACATTTCTGTTCACCTGTTTGGCAAGTATCGATTTTTTGTGCTTCAGGGAAGAAGATTTACACATTATTCTCACCTGGAATGTATCAGTAAAGTGTTTCAGTGGCTCCTGATGGAAGTCCTTCTGGTCAAAGAACAGCAGCAGCTCAAAAACACTCCTGGAAAGAGATCAAAGCATAAAAGCTCACATTTTCAAGCTACTTCAAAACTTCTGGACTGTGTTAAAGAGGCAGTAGAATGCACTTCAAAGAAACGTGATGAAGTATGGAGTGTTGAAGGATGAATTTAGGTCAACAACTAGCAGCACCCCAAAGCTTTTCCTGGCTGACAAATTTGTCCAGGAGCCAGTGAAAACAAATTACTTCCACAAAAGTTGCCACCAAAGGCCCAGAATTACTTAAGCTGTTGTAGCTTCCTACTCTGGAAGCTAAATGACTAAGAAGGATTTCCTGTCATTTTTTGCATTTAACAACCTTTTATGCTTGCTCTTTTTTGATCGATGCTCAACATTTTTCCCGTGCATTTTCAACAGAGCAAGGAATTTTAAACATTTCTAACCAGACTAGTTTTATTTTGGATGCTTACATTACTTTACTTTGCATACAGAAACAAAATTATTAAAAAAAAAAACCCCAAAAACTACCAGGGTCAAATTTATTAGCTCCCCCTGATGCTAATAGTCACTTGTACATCTGTCTTGCTGGATAACAGCCTGCAGTCATTCGTTTCAATTTTCAACAAATCTCAGACATGTCTCCATGTCACGAATCCCAGCTCATTCTTCTTTGGTAAATCTCTCAGGAGCCAGTAGATTTGATGGTCTCCTGTCATGGACCGTGGTCTTCAGTTCACCCAACAAATGGGATTCAGACAGGGCTTTGTGCAAGTTCGCTTTGGTCTTCTGGAGGTAGTTCTTCACCAGGAGTGACGTATTTTTTTGGTTGTTGTTTTGTTGGAAGACAAAGCAACAACCCAGACCCAGTTTTGTTGCTGGCTTCTTGAGCTTTTCCTTCAAAATTTTAACATAACCTTCTTTCTTCATGATTCCTTCCATCTTGAGGAGATTTCCAGGTCCAGATGCACAGAATCATCCCCACAGCATAATACTCCTATTGCAATGTTTCACTATGGGAACTGTATTCTTTGTGTTATACACCCCTCCCTTTTTTCTCCAAACATAAGCAACATCTCTATGGTCAAATATCTCTGGTTTCGTCTCATCTGAGCAAAGGACATGCTTCCAGTATGCATAATCTTTCTTCAGGTTGTCCTTTGCGTACGCTAGTAATTGTCATCTTTGGGACTACAATTCTCACCTTGCTAAATCATTCACTAGTATCTTGGTAGATGTTCTGGGGTCTTTAGACATTACTCACTAGTTATCTCCCCAGAGTTTTTGAAATCTTTCACTTCCTACCTCTGCCAGGCTTGTTCTGTACTGTGTAGGTCTCTTTGAATTGCTTGATGATACTTCTCACTCCAATTCTTGACACTTGGAAACGCTGTGATAACTTTGTATAGCCTCGTCCTGCTTTGTGAGCAGCAACAATTCTTTTTCTCAAGTCTAAACTGGTTTCTTTTATTTTTGGCATGATGCTTTCTCAAGTGACAGCTCAAACCCTTAAAGAATTTTTTATACTGCATATACGTTGAAAGATAACCCTCAGTTTTAACTTAGTTTTACAAGCTTTGAGCGTTACAAAGTTAGAGCACGTAATTGCACAACAGTGGTTTGTGCTATGGCACAGCAAAAAGGTCAGTTCTTAAGGGGGCTTATAATTTTGATGCTGGTAGTTTGTTTTTTTTTTATGAAATAATTTTGTTCTGTGTGAAAAATATAATAAAGTAAGCATCCAAAATAAAACTATAATGTTTAGGAAAGCTATGATGAAAATTCTTTATTCAAAAAAGCACATGGGAAAATTTTGAAGAGAACTTTAAATTTTATAGGGGGCTAATAAGTTTTTTCTCATCTGTACGTGTGATAAAAGCTTCCTAACAAGTGTTAGACTGAACATAATGAGAGTGAAAGAGCGAGAGAAGCTAACAGGGAAAGCACTGTTATCCGAGCTTTTCAGTCATGTCAACTCACTTAACCACAGTCCTGAGGCCAAGTCAAAAATTGCAAATATACAAAGAAACTGTTGACATTTCAGGTGTGAAATATGTTCAAATTGCTAACCCTTCTGCTGTTAGCTCTCATGCTAGCAACCAGTGCACTGACATGTAGTTTATTAAACAGAACAACAAAGAGCTGAACTGAACAGATCGACCTGTTGCCACCAATACCCAATCTAGCTTTTTGAGACACATCTGATTCAGTTCTCACATAGGTACCTCTCAGTTTAAACCTACTTAAATTTTACACCTTTAGGCAAAATATACTTACTGAATTTGTTTATCCTTATTCCACCAAGTGACTTAAACACATCAAGTACCGCATCTGAAACCAATATGAATCATACCACATGCATAGCACATAACATTCAGATGCAGCACCTCACTTGGCCTGATTTGCTCTAGGGATGTTCCTGGTGAATAATTTATTAGTCATTTAAACAGAAGGAAAAACAAAACAAGCTGACTAAGACAACACTCAGGAAACAGACAAGTGAGTTCAATGGACGTGGTTAGTCATCATCTGTACCATTGTTGTGTATTTAAGGGCCATTTGAATCACAATCAATTCAGACTGTATTTTAAATGATGCTACGCACACTCAATGTCAGATTAGTCTGCTCAGAGTGGCAGGCGTTACTGTGTCTTAGTACCAACAGCCTCCTTTCCTTGCAGCTTCACATCCACACGCTTGTGCAGAATGTGGCTATGCACTGTTCCAGTCGGTCAGTTTACTCTGACACAGCCAACATAAAACCACCCCTTTTCTAGATCAAAGTAATGCAGCGCTGTGCTGGCTCAGTCTGCTGTCATCTGTTTTACTTTCCATCTTGCTTGTTTACATCTTCCTGTCACAGAGAGAGATGTGCAACCACCTGTGGTGGGTGGCTGCATAACTTCTTAGAAACAACTGTTAAGTACTACGTCTTTTCTGCTCCCGTTAGGGTTCACCATAGAGAATCATGTGCCTACATCTTACCCTATCCCTTGCATTCTCTTCCATCACACCAAGTCTCTGCACGTCCTACTTCACTACACCCATGATGTGATCATCCTCTTTCCGACCTGGCAGCTCTGTTTCAATATCATATTTTATGAATATACAACAACAGTTAACCAGTGTTGTTTAGTCATTAAATATGAGAAATTAGTTTAACCAATTAGTATTTCTGATGCCTACTAGCAAATACAGCAATGTTTAATCGTCTACACAAGTAGTCACATGCATCCCTAATTTGGTCACCCATACAGCTGACACTTGACTGAACTCTGGAAGTCACAGAAAGTACTCAACTGGTCCAGCCTCTGCAAATAGTTCTATAAGCTGTTGTGTCATTAAACATTTCAACTTTGCTGTCAAACAATTTATTTCAGGCTCTGCCCATTTTAAAACCAAAGCTATTCAGAGCAGGAAACTATTGTGTTACTTTCACCCAACTGATACTCTCAGTGGGAGTGACAGCAGCACTTACAAATGATACCATACTACCAAGAAAATAAGAAAAATTCTGTTTGGATGTAAAACAAAGCAACTCTTGACAGTTAATTAGATCTACAAAGACTGAGAGCAACCTCTTTTGGGAGGTCTGTGTACTTACAAAGCCAGACTACCGAGTGTGCGGAGCACATGATCACAGTTCGAGGTGAAGAAGGTTGAGGCTCGAGCAAAATAGCAGAGAGCAATCTCAAGGATCCTGAGCTGAGGCAGTGGCACCTGCCAGCGAGAGGCATACTCTTCCACCAGCTGCAAAACACATCAAAAATAAAATTAAAAACATGATCACATAGCATGTGGACAGATGTGACTAAAGGAGTTTTTGACTCCAATTACAAGCACACTGGTGATGCAACAGGAACAAATCTCCAAAGACTACAATATATATATATATATATATATATATATATATATATATATATATATATATATATATATATATATATATATATATTTCCCCA
>VUQH01037713.1:6599-23018 GCA_015106775.1 Etroplus canarensis | reverse complement strand
GACGTCCGGTTCGCTATATCAGTTAGACGAGCATTCATGCTGTCCAATTTTGCTGCAAACTCTGCCCGGAGCAGCTTAAACTCCGCTCTAAAGTCTGCCCGGAGTAACTTCAACTCGTTCAAAACGTCCGCCGCATCGGCCATACTGCCAGCGCTAGCTTCTCCGCTACAGTAACCTGTTGTACCTGGCGGGGTTATTTTACTAGTACTTCTGAGTCCCCGAGTAGTTATGTCGCTTCGTTTGGTTGCAGGGGGTTTTGGCATATCAGCACGGGGGTTTAACTTTCAAAGTTAGTGCTATTTGCTCGGGAGTTTAGATTAAATTGTGCACGGTTGTACAGAGCTCCCACGCTAAGCTGCCATCTTGGTCTCGGTCACCATGGCAACTCCCCCGTTGCAGCGTTATCTCCTTTATTATAATTCCAAAAGGAGACAAAAAGGTTGACAGCATACAGGCACCAATGTCTACTCTATACACACAGCACACACACTGAGAGACATACGCAGACTGAAATCAAGAAAACCTAAACTTCAAAGGCGTTCCAACAAGCCACGCCCCTCCTCAAGACATGCCCAGACATGTTGCACTTAAAGGTACTTTCATCCTTTGAAGTTGACATCAAAGTACAACAATTTTGCATACGTGTAACTGTTGAATACTGCTTTTATAACAGCTTTGGGTAACTGACATAGAGTGCTGCTGCTGTTTTCTCTGATCTTTACTGAGAGGTTCACATGCTGTCAAGCTGACAGGAAAGAAAAATTACTAACTACTTTAGAATTATTTCAATTGCTAATCTCAAAGAGAAGAAGCATAACTGAGCGAATAAATACAGTCCTGTGAAAAAGATGATGACGCTGGGGTCGTGGGCCCTGCACAAGGATGACACGGGTGGACGGGATACCAGTGAGCGGCGGTAATGCATTATTTTGTTGTTTGCCAATTGCCCATAAAATTTACAAGAAGAACAAGAAGAAGAAGTTTTTGCAGGACTCCATGCAGTCATGTGAAAAACCTAGTATACTCAATGACTCACTAGCTTGTAGAACCGCCTTTAGCAGCGATAACTCGATAACTCACATTGTTGTGGAAGAATTTCGGCCCACCTCTCTTTACAGCATTGAGGTTTGTGAGCATTTGTTTATGCTCAGTTCTCTTAATGCCCCGCCAAAGCATTTCAGTCGGGTTTAAGTCTGGACTTTGATTGAGCCAATGCAACACCTTGATTCTTTTCTTTTTCAGCCATTCTGTTGTAGATTTGCTGCTGTGCTTGAGATTATTGTCTTGTTGCATGACCCAGTTTCAGCAAAGCTTTAGCTGTTAGACAAATGGCCTCAAAATTGTCCATAGAATACTTTTGGAAGTTCAGTGACTGCAAGGAGCCCAGGTTCTATGGCTGCAAAACAAGCCCAAATCATCACCCCTTTACCACCATGCTTGACAGTTGATAAGAGGTATTTGTGCTGATGTACCATGCTGGTATTTCGCCAAATGTGACACTGTGCAGTATGGTAAAGGGCAGTTGTTCCAGAAGTCTTTTGGTTTGCTCAGATGCAGCATTGCAAACCTAAACCATGCTCCCATGTTCTTTTTAGAGAGAACAAGCCATACTTGTCCAGTCTTTTTATAATTCTACTCCCATGAACTTTAACATTTACTATGCTAACTCTGGGATGTAGCTGTTAGGTTTCTGCAGTTTCTCTGATCACTGTACAGTCTGCCTTGGGGTGAATTTGCTGGAATGTCCACTCCTGTGAAGACTGTGACATTGTGTTAACACACACCTGACTGCTCCAGAGCAGCAAGCTGCCAAATCTTCTGCTTTGATAGAAGTGGGCGCACTGTGGGTGATCAGTTAATCAAGGTCAATTGATTAGCAACCCCTGGCTGCTACTTATAATCTGGATTTCTATGGAAGCAGTAAGGGTGTACTTATTTTTTCGCAGGATTGTGAAAACTTTATTTTTCACATGACATGACACTTCTGAATGCTCCAAACCAGCAAACTTTTATACATGCTCATGATCAAATAACGAAGTTCATTTGATTAGCAGCACCTGCCTGCTATTTACCCTCTTAAGTCCTGTGGAAGCAGTAAGGATGTACTTAATTTTTCCCAGGACTGCTTTATGTTCTGTGAAAACATTATTTTTCACATGACTGTAAGTACTATGGGTTTTATAAAATATAAAATAGGATTTTTGAGTTGCTGTTCTTATTTTGAATCACCTCACAGTCATTTTTTAATTCCTGGAATGTGGCTGCTAATGCAGAACAATGACCACACAGTACTGTCACGACTAAGCCAAGAGAACATGTGATGCTGTGAAAACTGTTGTTATGAGAACATGGTTTATGATAGAAACCTCACGATGATTCATATTATCTCTTCTGTCTCTCTCTTTTTTTAATAACTTCTCTTCTTAACCTCTTCTTGTCTGGGTCTAGTGGGCAGTGCTACTACCAGACCATCGTGACCCCGGTGTCCCTGCCAGTCTCACCATGCTCACGGATCCCCCACACAGTCACACTGGTGTCAATCCCAGCCTCCGCCGACGGCAACAACGGACGCAGAGGGCGTGGTTTCTCTGTGGCCATTGACCAGCCACTCAGCCCAACCAATGGCTACAGTCCTGAACATGGACACACTGTCAGAGTTTCCCAGTGAGTCATGTTTGCACACTTTATTGATAAAAGGATGTTATGTTTCACAGTGTGGAATGTAGAACAAGTAGAAAAAGAAGCAGAAAGGGAGACTGGGTTAAGAAACACAACCTTAGGAGAGGTTAATATAGCAGAGGACATGGTGATGGATGCAATTCATTTAAAATGCATAATAGAGTGGAAGGAAAGCTACTGTTATTTAAATAAGCTGCAGAGCTATCTGATCTCAGGTCTATGCCAAAATGAAAATTGCAGGAAGTGTTTAAAGAATATTTTTTCCTGCTTCTTTGTCCAGGGTGGATCCAGACTGCATCAGCCCAGATGTGAAAAATTCCATTCACGTTGGAGATCGGATCCTAGAAATCAATGGGACACCCATTCACAACGTTCCTCTGGATGAGGTATTCATTACTGTTCATTGTGTTACTGAAAGACTAAGCTTTAGTTTGACTCAGGATGCGGATGAAGAGGAAAAGTGTGATTATATTTGTCTTCAGCTTGGTAGGGTTTCCAGTGGTATGATGAGAACTAATAATGTAAACAGCTGTTTAAATAATCAAAAAATGACAAAAAGAAAAAGAAATAGTCCATCCTGACCATGGACAGTGGTTCATATTGGAACTTACTTAAACATGAACAGTGAAGTGCTGGAGCTTTGTCCTCTTCATATACACCATACTGTCAGCAATAGTGACAGTTTTACTCTGTCTACCTCTGGTTTTACAAGCAACTCCGGCCTTAACACTAAAAAGCATTTTGCTGCACTTCATCCACAACATATTTTTTAATATTTTTTCAGCTATAAAATGAATTTATGCCCTACCCATTTTGCTTTAACCATCCTATCCGATCTGACTTTCCTCTCCAGATTGATTTGCTGATCCAGGAGACTAGCCGACTGCTGCAGCTCACCATCGAACATGACCCTCACAGTCAGCTGGGGCAGGAGGGAGGCTCCTCAGAGCCTGAAGAGCAAGTGGATGGTCCGTTGTCCACCCCACTGTCAGAGGGTCCCAGCCCCATCCTGCCCATCACCCAGCCCCCCAATCCTGACATCAGCAACCTGAGATCCCGCATCATCACGTAAGAACTTAATAGTTTTAGGGCTTTAATATAGCACATAATTTTATATTTTTATCACAGTTTTCTAGATTTAACGAATATGATAAACTGGTGATGATATAACTGTAACTTAAAGCATCACATCACCAAAGTACAAGCACCTTAAATCATTGATTATATTATTTGTAAACAGAATTTAATGAACCCACTTTATTTGCATTTGTTAATTTATTCCTTCTCTGTCCTCTTCACATTGCTGCAGTTGCCTTCAATAAAGGTCTATTTCTTTTTTCTTCTTTCTCAGGCGAAGTTACAGTACCGATAAGTCACCTGGCTCCAGCAACGCAGCATCACCCATTTCACAGAGGAAGGACATTAATCGATCGGAGTCGCTCCGTGTTGTCTCAAACCGGACTCACCGTATCTTCCGCCCATCTGACCTCATCCATGGAGAGGTGCTGGGGAAGGGATGCTTTGGACAAGCCATCAAGGTCAGTGTAGAGACACCCCCTGGCGCACTTATTTTTATTTGCAACTGTGCAGGAGCAATGTAGTCATGCTGAAAAAGTCCAGAAGGTGGCAGCATAGAGATGAGTAAGAGGATCTTACAGAAAAAGGAGACAGTTATGTCTGTCTGTGGCTTTATCACATCAGGGGATTTTTAGGATTCCTCTGCTTACATAGAGATAGTGAACAACTTTTCAATAATATTGCTTCAAAATGACTCCCCAACTCACTCCTCGACTTGATTTGTGCATCATTGTGTCTTGTTAAAGGTGACTCACAGGGAGACAGGGGAAGTGATGGTGATGAAGGAGCTGATTCGCTTTGACGACGAGACGCAAAGAACATTCCTTAAAGAGGTGAGTGGGGATGGACAATCTCAGAAGTGTTGAGAGCTCGGACAGTGAATGAAACATAACACACAGAGTAGCTTGTTCACAAAGTTAATGGAAAACATTTTTTTAGAGGTTTTGCTGACAAATTGGTTTTTTCAGTAACCAGAAGCTGAAGGTTGTAGTTAAAATTAGCTTTGTGAGAAAAGTGGGACATGAGTAAATAAAAAAGGCAGACTCCTCCATCTGATAAAATGAGTGTAAAAGACATAAAATCCTTTATGAAATAAGTCCTTTCTCTCAAAAACACACACATTAAGTTTTATCTCACTCTTGGTCCCCATTAATCTGATAGCAGAGTGTGACTCACAGGTTTAGACTTCTGTGAGGCTTTTAAAGTTATTGTGATCTGAGTCAGTCCTTGTAGTGCTGTTTTGGTGTTCAGTGTCATATTAGCCTCATTTATCCAATTAACAAGCCTTCTAAATGGGATGTTTAAAGTTCACAAAAATGGTTCCACTTTGGTTGAGTATATTTATATGTGGGTATTTAGTTTTATTATTGGGCTGAGACAGTGATGAGCCCTTGCTTTGTAATTAGAAAGCTGAGTAAAAAGTTTGGCTGTAAAAAGAGCCCTAACTACACTTAAGCATGATTATTACTCCTGCTGGCTGTTTGTTTGTAGGTGGCCCAAGTCTCAAATTACTGAGTCTTGTGTAATCTTCTTTGGTGCTTGGCAGCCTCTTTGGTGAAGATTAGAAAAGAACAAGCCAAACATTTCAAATATCATTAGACCTGAATGTGTAATAGTGACCTGTCTCCTCCTCCATCACAGGAAGAGAATTGTTTTAGAGTAACACTCTGAGCAGCACTTGTAAGCCCTCAAATCATACCAGCAGCACATCATATAACTGAAACCAAGAAGTTTATCTGTTGCCCCAAATTGACATAAATGGAAAAACAGAAATCCATAGAGTGAACCTGAATGTGTTGGTGCACTGGTAATCATACACATTGCTGTAACAAAAGAAAACTTGCTCATTGATGACTTATATTAGATTTTTTTTATTTGTTTACGTCAGGCAGATTTCCCCCATTTTCAGTTTTTTTCTGCTAAGCCAAGCTAAATGGTCTAACTTAGTTACATTTGTATAATTGTTAGTGGTATCACTTTTCTCCTCTGGCAGTTAGTTTTGTAGCATCAACCTCAATGTATAACTTAAGACTGTTGTCGTCCTTGCGAATGGTGGTGTATGCCAAAAATGGTGTCACTGCACCTTGTCAAGCACCATCCGTGTTTGTAATCTGGTGCTTGTGTCCCTGAAGGCATGAGTGAATGAGTGGATCTGTCTCCACTTGTATTTGTAATACATGTCAATACAGGGGCAGATAGATTTTCAGATGGCACGGAGGGAATTTACTACAAGAGTCTGAAAATAATCAGCTGGTTGGAAAGATTTTTCTAAAGAAGAATTGCTTTTGGAGGGAGGAGAGAGAGCCCAAGCATGAGTATAAAGAGTTGTGAGGCTGTATTGAGGTCACAGTTAACCACAGCAATGACCCATGTGCCAACCATTACCATGGCTTTAGTTTTATTAGTTGTGTATTCATGGTTGCACAGTAACAGACATAACAGCAAAATATTAATGCTGACTACCAGAGACTATTCAGCTGTTGTTATTGATTTCAGACCAGCTGCAGCTGACTCGTTCCACAGATGTTGTGACAGTTTGCAAAATGATTTATTTTAGGTGAAGGTCATGCGTTGTCTGGATCATCCCAATGTGCTCAAGTTCATCGGAGTCCTCTACAAAGATAAAAGACTCAACTTCATCGCAGAGTACATCAAGGGAGGCACCTTGAGAGAAATCATCAAGAAAATGGTAAGGGCGGGGGAGATACTTCCTATAGAGAATTCAAATTCATAGTTAATTTATTGGTAATGATAAAAAGATTTGGTGCTGCCTTACGTGGAAGTCTCTGCATTTCTTTTCATTTTCATGTAAAAGGTATGTAAGAAGTAATGATTGATAAGCATTAGCTGATATAATAAACTACATTTAGTTGTGGTATTTTTGCTTACAGGACACAAACTATCCCTGGAACCAGCGGGTCAGTTTTGCTAAGGACATAGCTTCTGGGATGGTGAGTGCATATAATGTTAATACTTTCTTTCATCAAAAATAGAACTGGAAAACAGGGCAGGGTTTTTCCTGTATAGAGAAACAAGTGGTTTTTGCCACCAGAATATTACAAACTTTTTGTAAACTTTTTTTTTTTAATTTGGGAAAATGTAATCAACACATTTTGTTACCACATGGTCAAAAACACCAAGAAAATGCACTTTTTTCAAATAGAGTAACACAGACTCTTTGTATATGCGTAATCACCTCTCCAAAGCCCCATTCAATAGCCAGAAAAAACCCTGCAGGCATACAGTAGCAGATGGAGGTGCAAAGCTTCCTCCTACCGTCTGTGCTGTCACCCTCTAGTGGTCATATTTGTGAGCTGCAACACTTGTGCCTTACTATCTGACTAGTAAGGTTAAAGTTAGAGCATACCTTCCTGCAGGATAAGAACACAGGTTCTCAGGGTTTTCCCCTTTTATGAGTATAATGATGAATGTCATTCATGACTGTGTTATTATATATTCAGCATCAGCTATTTGAGATAAAACAGGCAGTATTGTTCTTCTATAACTTGTTCTATTGTTCCTGCCATAACTTACATATCATCAGAAGAATATCTAATTTTTTTAATCCTTCCTGCCTCTCATTCTTGTTCTTTTTGTCTGACTGTCATTCAGGCATATCTGCATTCCATGAACATAATCCACCGGGACCTGAACTCCCACAACTGTCTAGTCCGAGAGGTAAGAGCTTGTCTTCCTGTACACTTATGTGTTAGTGAAGACATACTTTGCATATACAGCATGTTTTATTTAAGGGTTTAATATAGTGCACTACACCTGTCAAGTCCACATAGAAACCTAAAGAGGGCTTTTTATGCAGTAGCTATGGTAGACTAAGACAACCTTTGCAACACGTTCCACGCAAGTAACTTAAGAGTAGAATCATTCCCTTCCCTTTGTGTTAACAGAGGGAGCATTGTGCTTATGTCACACAAAAATAAAATGTTTGCCTGATAGCCTGGAGATTAACCTCAAGCTTTCTTAAAACTAGCTGAACACAGATATTTCCTTTAAGTTTGCATCGATTTTTAATCAGATTCTCTTAAAAATCAGCAGTACCTATCACTACATAATAAATTATTCAGAACCAGTACCAACCAGACTGATACTTCTTTCAGACAGTGTTTTTCTCTAGCTTGAAATCTGAAGAAATAAACATGCTTGTCATAGCTCATAAAATTTCAAGAATGTAAAAAAGAGAGTAAAAATGTATGTACGGTCAAGGTCAGTGGACATTAAACAATTGCCTATCAGTTTTACTGTCAGTTTTACTGTCACGGCAGTATCTCACACACAAACTGCCCCCTGCATCCTGCAGAATGGTAAATGTTTGGCCTAGTGGATCTTTTGTTTATTTCCTCATTTGGTTACCTTTTCACTGTCCTTTAAATGTTTTTAACACGTATTTGCAGTCATGGTTTTAGGCTGTATTCACACTGCAGGTTTTAATGCTCAATTCATATTTTTTTGCTGAAATCAGATTATTTTGTTAGGTTGTTCACATTATAATTAAATGCGACTCCATCTGACTCCAGTGTGAACAGTCCAAAGTCCTGAAGCGACACGCATACGCAGAAGAAGACATGACATCACACACAGCACACGGTGTTTACAGAAATAACTATGGATGCTACACACGTCAGCGTGTGTGTAAAATCTCATTTTCTTTCCACTGACTAGCTCCATCAGCAGCCATATAATACTTTGTTAATCCCAGGGGAGAAATTGTATTGTGTTACAGACGCTCATTTAGATATAATAAATAATAAATAAATATAAATTTAAAAGGTAGTAGATATAAAGAAAAGTATAATTAAAATAAATAAATTTCAAAAACCTGTCCGTATCAAATGTATGTTTACATTTGATCTTGCCGTGTCTCATCTCCTCCGGTGTAGAATTCTGACGTCTCACTTCAATGATGAAAAATTCGGATGAAATGCGACATGACAGTTCAGACTGAGGTCGCTTTGAAAAACATCCGATATGTGTCCGATTTTAAGACCACATGTGAAAGTGGCCTGAAACCAATTTGAAAAAATCAGATTTGTGCTGTTCAGACTCCCATAAAAAAATCTGATTCAGGCCACTTTTACCTGTAGTGTGAATGTAACCATAGTCTCACTCTCTCTCCACCTCCTCACCTTTTGAGTGCAATTAATTTGCCAAAAAAGATGGAAAACAGTAAACAAAACTGAAAATAACTTTCATTTAGTATTATTATTTAAATGACTTTTACTCAAATTCTTTTGGCAATAAAAACTGTGCAGTAAAAATCATATGTTGTGACAACTCTGTAGGCAGCACGTATTGTTACTGCATAATGATAAAATTTTATGACATATTTCATTTTCAAGAACAACACTGTGGTGGTGGCAGATTTTGGGCTGGCTCGACTCATGGTGGACGACAAGCATGAGGAGAAGCCGACACAGGGAAAGCTGTCCGGCCTGAAGAGGCCTGACCGCCGCAAGAGATACACTGTGGTGGGAAACCCCTACTGGATGGCTCCAGAGATGATCCATGGTATGATCTACAGGACGTGATGCATGTGCTTGCTTTCCTATAGCAATGCTATTCACAAATATTCTTTACTGTGAAGATGAGTTAAAAAAATATTTACATCAGTTTGATTTAGTCTTTTTTCCCCCCCAGGGAAGAGCTACGATGAGAGAGTAGATATCTTTTCCTTTGGGATCATGCTCTGTGAGGTAAGTGACTCTCTACACTCTATAGCAAGAAAACCTCAAATTCCAGGCATTAGATTATAATGATGAATAAACCAAGCTTTCTTAAATGTGTTCTTTGCCTCCATATGGTACAAATCTTATCATATGATACAACTACCAGTGTTTCTCCGCTCTCTCTTAATATTAGATCTTCTAAAAAGCTTTGGAAACATTTTGAAGTCCACAGTGTTCCTGCAGTTTTACTATACACTGAATCTGGCCAGTAACATTAAGTCCAGCTCCATGGTCAACAGTGTACCAGCAAGTGCATTTTTTAAAGTTTATTTTGTAAATAAAGGAAAAAGTTAGATGCTGTAAAACTTAAGATAAGCTCAAATGAAATACATTTTTTCATTTTATGAGGGAAAAATCTTCCTTCTCCCAAACTCCACATTTCTTAGTGGGAAAATTACTTTCCAACTAAACATCCAGCCCCACAGTGTTGCTAGATTCAGGCTTGGCCACACACTGTCTACATAATTTGGGCTGAATGGTTCAGCTCAGTCACTCAGAAGCTCTAGAATGACTTCTCCAGATGGATGCGATTATCCAGCAAACATTACAGGGATTAGAGAGCAGGAAAGCAAAGATGTCTTCATGTGGCTGCTGACAAGCAGACAAACGATAGTTGTGGTCTGCTGGGAATGATCAGCTGCAGTTTGGATGGTTTACTGGTTTTCAGCTGGAGGGCTGACTGGGGCTTCGACACTTCCATCTTTTAACTCTTTTTTTCTCTCCAGATAATCGGCAGGGTGAATGCTGACCCGGACTACCTCCCCAGGGCGACAGACTTTGGACTGAACATCTCCGGTTTCCTGGAGCACTACTGTCCGCCTGATTGTCCCCTTGCCTTCTTCCCCATTGCTGCTGTGTGCTGTGACCTCGATGCAGACAAACGGTTAGACATCTACACCAGATTCAAGCTGAAATGTTACCTAAAGGGATAGTTCACCCATTTTAAACACTGTTTCCCTCTCATTCTAAGTTTCAGCGTAATTTGCTGTGTTTTACTTAAGTTAGCTCTACCTCAGTCTAAACGTGATTTACAAAAAAAAAATTAAATTTAATAGCATTGTTTTTTGTATTTGAAGAGCTTTTAGTATTAGGTTTTATTATGTATTTGTAATCCTTTGAGAATAATCAATTTATTAGATTCTTTATTTATCCAGGTAAAAGTCTCATCGAGATTAAAAAGCTCTTTTTCATGAGTGACCTGCTCAGAAGGGTGGCAGTCATTTTAACAATAAAAAATAAACACAAACAGAAGTAATACACACTACAAACAGATGAACACTATATAGCATATATAGCAATAAAACATCAAAAAAGGTTCATATTGACCTTTTTTTATTATTTAAAACTGACAACTTTGGGACCTTCAGCACATTATTCCAGGAAAAGAGCATATTTAAAACCTTAAAGAAGCATAAATTCTTCACTGTATTCTACACTTAACTCAAATAAACCATCCTCGGGTACCTGGATAAATAAATTCTGAATAAGAAAAGTAAATTTTGTGTCTTTTTGAAGAACTTCACCGATATAACTTAATTAATCCGATTTGTAATCTTTATATATATCTTTATAATCTTTCTTGATATTTAGACCTGCTTTTTCTAAACTGGAGCAGTGGCTGGAGAACCTAAAGATGCACTTGGACATTGGTCTGCCTCTGATGTCTGAACTGGACCAGCTGCATAAGGCCTTCTGGGAGCACCACAGCATCACACATCCCGAGAATGGCCTGCACACCCACCCTGAACAGCCGGAGTAGGGCCAAGCAATATGGGAGTTGTGGGATATTAGCATTAACCCCACATGGGCACAGATTGTCTGCCTGGAACAGCACAGTGGCTGGAGGAGGCATGTAAATAACCCTCCACGTTTGAAGAAGATGAAGTGAGCACAGACTGGCTCAGGCTTAACAAATAGACTCAGGGGGAACATGGGAATCTGGGAAGCCACCTGTGTGAAACGCACACACGCATACATTCAGAATAAAATCAAGAGTCATTAACTAGAATTGTTTGATTCTGCTGCACTTGAAGCTAAAGTGAATCATTTCATATGCAATCAGACTCTAGAATCATGTAGATTTAACTTTAGTGGTCACACCAGTGAAGAATACTTACTCTACTTACTGCTGTGTGTATGTTCATGTGGAAATATAAACCCCAAAAAAAGCCCTTAAAAAACAGCGCATAAAGCAAACTTCCACTTTAGACCTCTACAGAGTACATTGTGCAGTAAGTGTTGGCAGGTGTGAGTTTGGTTTGATTCTGCTTTTGGTTTGGATGTCAAAGACAAGAGGTGTGTCTGTTGTTTAAAGGTTTACATCCACTTGTGAAACAAACCTTTTCAAGCTTTAAATAGTTCACTGAGGAGCACATGACTGTAAATAATGCTGTCAGGTCAAATCCTGGTTCATTGTGCCCCTCTGACCTCATTTGGTAACAAACCACTAATCTACGCGTTTCGCTGCCCTTCTCCACTATTTATTGTGTAGCACTGAGGTACACATCTTTGGCATAGAGTTGGTACGTTTTCTCTCAGTTTTAAGAGCTGTTAGCGTATCCACACTGACATTCAAACACAAACCAGTGTACATAGTCGGTGATATTGTAAATGTTTTAAATATAGTAAATGTACAGACATATTTTATATACGTATGCTACATTGCCATATTTTTATTGGCTGACCAGATGAAATGGAGAGTGGAGGCTTGGCTGCAGTTAAAAGGGCACAGCTGAAAGTTTTTTTTCCTCTTTCTCTCTACATTTTCACCACTGTGGCAGGTGTGGGGCTTTTACTGTTAAATACAAGTGGAATCGTAACCCCATACAACATCTTTGACCCTCATTTTAAATTTACATTACATAGTTTATTACATTCTGTCTTTTCCTGCTATTTCTTAGCATCTAGGAGTTTTTATGTAGCCACAGATGTGTGCTGGAACAAACTTTTGATGCAAAATTTCTGCACACCTGAATGAGAGATGGTGGGTTGAAGGAAAAACTTCCCAAAAATGGTCAAATATCACTCCAGCACACTGTTTAATTTACTGCTGTTACATTTTTATTAAATTACATTTCAGTCAGCTGACCTTCATCAGGTATATGGGCAGCGTCCCTGCATTCACGTACATGCGCGCGCGCGCACACACACACACACACACACACACACATTCATATGCATATGAATGATGAAGGTCAGTTGGACTGAAATGTAATTTACTAAAAATATAATAGTAGCAAGCAAGACAGTGTGCTGGAGTTACATTTGACTGTTTATGGAATAAACTTTAAAATAATACCAGATGATCTAATGGTTTAAAGATTAACTTTAAACTTAATGCAACTGCAGGTCTACTAATTATGATGAACTCTAATCATATTTGTTGTTTTTAGGGCAATCAAACTGTTTATAAGGATTCACTTTTATCTCATGTACTGTACAGTAGTCAAGATGTGGGTATCACTAGGTACTGCTTCATCGTGTCAGCTGTCTGTCCACACATCTGTCTCTTGTTTACATGTAAACGCTAATTGTAAATATCACTGTACATATGCATTTCCTTACATCTGTCTAAGTGCATCCTCAGAAATAATCCATCTCTTTTGCACCTTCTAACATGACAATTCAGATCTGCTTTTTTTTATTCCTGCTGATGTTTTCACAAGCTGCATGATGTACTAGCTAGGTCTGTTCAGCTTCTAAACCAAGCTTTTTTTTTGTCTCTGAATTATTTGAGATAAGAAAATGAAAGACAAAAACTTAAACACAGAAAGCCAGGCTGAAAAAAGAAGAAGAAAACCACAGCATCTGTTTTTGTTAATATCTATATACCCACGTAAAATCCTTTTGTACACATTTGAGTACTTTTATTTGCACTATATAACCAAATGGCTGTTTGGAGCCATGTTTATTATTTTCTCTCTTGGGCTACTTGTGATAAGGAAATAATGTCAGTTCAGGTTGAAATATGAATGCAAGACACTGATAGAGCCTTCTAACTGTAAAAATGGGTTCCGGGAAATTCATCCTCTCGATAGCAAACTGGACCGTGTTACCATGTTTCTGATCATTAAGATGCATTTGTGTGCACAGTTCATCTTTTAAATACTGTTATTAGTAGCAGCTTGGCTGATCCCTGAGATATTTAAAGTATTGCTAATATTTTAATTTCAAGACCATTTTTCTAGATAAATAAGACGAAAGGTTTCCAGGCTTTTGCTACCAA
Source organism: Etroplus canarensis (assembly GCA_015106775.1). Classification (NCBI taxonomy): domain Eukaryota; kingdom Metazoa; phylum Chordata; class Actinopteri; order Cichliformes; family Cichlidae; genus Etroplus; species Etroplus canarensis. Next base: position 9,296 of record VUQH01037713.1, on the reverse strand, counting down.
GAAGATGTGATGTCCCGGCTCTGCCTGCTGCCTACGGACTGGTCCTTTGTGAATGATGTTCTGTGTTGTTTCTGACTCTTGTTCCTTGTGTGAAGCCCACAGAGGCTGCAACCACTGCTGGTCTTTTTGATAATAGAGCACTTAAACTAGCCTTCCTCACCTCTTCATCATACCCTTTTGGCTCAGGGCTGTAATTTTCTGGAGCTTTCTTCTCAATTCAGTTAATTCAGCAGCTTCTTAGGAAACCACTAATCCGCACTAACACTGGGAAGAGCATGTAAACTTCCGTCAATATGTAGGCTGATAACACAAACACGCTTCTGTAAAACAAGCCCCTCCTGGATGATGTGTTTGTTTGTGGGCATGTTTCTTTCTCCATTCCTGTCTGAGCCATGTCGAGCATGTTGGATGTGTCTGTGAGGACGTGTTGATGATCACTGAGAATGTTGCTGCAGCACTTCTTTGCAAAGGATCGTTACCTCTGAACAATGCTGTGCCTTTGTTGTAAGCTAGCCTTGCCAACGACTCGAAAAACATGAACTGATTTCCTTTTTTAATGTATCATAAGTGCAAGCCTGAATCAAGTGGATTGATTAATGTTGCTATAACTGCATTGTATGAGATTTCATCTTGTTCTGTATCATATTTATATTTTCCAGATCTCCATTGTCAGTTTTGATATTTTGATATTTCTTTTTTTGTCTTATTTAATTTTTTACACAAGCTGTGAAAACAATTCTGCACTTTATTCCCAAACGTTTAGACTCTGAGGAGGCAACTTTTTTTTTCATTTTGTCACAGCTAAAAATAAAACTGTTGCTCCTTAAAACAAACCAGAAACTGGAGTATCTGTTCTTTTATCTTCTTATACATTTGTACTGACTCCATCACTGAAACATGATAAAGGTCTAAATATGGCTACTACAGTGAGATGTGCTTCACTCACTGAGTTTACACTTGGAGAACACTCAGTGTTATCAGCAGAGAAAATGTGTGGGCTACATTAAAGTGATAAAAATAGTGCTTGTTTCAACTGGAAAAAAGGCTGTTGGGAGGGCGTATCTGGTGTTTCTGAAATGTGTTTACAGTGCAACCACCAGATGTCACCATCTGTCTCTTATTACAGCTGAAAAGAGTAGGTACTACACACTCTTATCACTCCTAATACTCTCAGAAACACAGCATAATACCAGTGGAGTGTTCAGATCATTTTTTAAATTAAAAAGAACATCGTGACAATGTAAAAACATTGTGTTTAAATTATTAAACAAGCATATATTTTGGAGAAAAATGGTATGGGTCAGGTTTATATGCCTGGCTGAAGGCTTATTGTTTAAGCACAACTTTCAGTGTAGAGTGGTGGAGGAATTTTTTTCAGTGAGAGTATGTAAGTAAGAAACTAGTGAGAAATGCAGTTATTGCAACTTCTCTGAGGTGTCACCTTCAAATGTGTTGCTTTGTACCACAAACACTTACTTCAGTTCTTCAGTTTACTGCAATTCGAGACAATAAAAAACAGCCAATCTTCACATCTGAGAGGCTTGACACCATGAAAGATTTGGAGTTTTCCATTAAAATCAGTCAAATGCAGACTGGTGATAATTACTATTTATCCAATTAATTAATAGACTACTTGCATAAGCTTAAATTTCACATAGGTGAATGTATGTTAGACTAATAATTTAAAAAGTGTTGTTTGTTTTTTTTAGCTCTGGAATATCTACTAAATGATAGTAAAGGCTTTACCCCACTTTAACGAAACAACTGGAAATTTTGCAGATGGCAAAGAATCTCATGGGAAGAAATTCAGGATTTAGTGATGTTTATGATTTTTAGACTTCAGTAAGCCCTTTGACTGCAAATGAGTTACATCCAAGCATTACAAGTAATCATATTTAAAATAATGTTAGTTTAAACAAGTATTTCTTTGTTTGGCTGCACCCTTTTGGGGTTGCCACAGTGGATCATCTGCCCCCATCTCACCCTGTCCCTTGCATTCTCTTCTATCACACCAACCTTCTCGCCACCCTCCTTCACTACATCTATGAACCTTCTCTGTGGTCTTCCTCTTTCCCTCCTGCCTGGCTGCTACATCTTTAATATCCTTTGCCAACTGTGTCCACTATCCCTCCTCTGCACATGTCCAAACCATCTAAACCTTACCTCTCTGACTTTATTCTCAAACCACTCAACATACACTGTGCCTCTGATATACTCGTCTCTAATCTTGTCCATCCTGGTCACTCTCAGTGAAAATCTCAATCTCAGCATCGTCAACTCTCCCACCTCCAGCTCCACCTCCTGTCTTTTTGTCAGTGCCACCATCTCCAAAACATACCTCAAAGCAGGTCTCACTGACTACTTAAAGACCTTCCCTTTCACTCTTGCTGCTATCCTTCTGTCACAAAGCACCCCTAAAACTCGTGACCACCCACTCCACCCTACCTGCACTCTCTTCATCACCTCTCTTGTGCTCTGTCCACTGCTTTGGTTGATCCCAGGTATTTAAACCCATCCACCTTCACTACCTCTATTCTACTTCACTATTATACCTGCCTCCCCCTCATTCACACACAGGTATTCTGTCTTGCTTCTACTGACTTTCATTCCTCTTCTCTCCAGTGCATACCTCCACCTCTCCAGGCTCTCTCTTCCACCTGCTCACTCCTTTCACTACAGATCACAATGTCATCTGCC
>VUQH01037712.1:4847-39965 GCA_015106775.1 Etroplus canarensis | reverse complement strand
GGATTGTAAACTAAAAAAAAAAAAAAAAACTAAGGAAGAGATAAGACTACATTTACAGAAAGAGGTGACTCAGATCCTAAAGAGACTGAAGTGGAATGCAGGAGAAACAATCACAAAAGTGGGAAACCAGACAAAGACAGGCAGCAAAAACACTGGAGACACATGAGGCATTAAATATTTTCAAAATAAAGCAGGACACAACTCTCTTGATAAAACTTCTTGACAATAAAGTAAAAAAAATGACAAGTATTGTTTTTACATTTTTTAGGTCATGGCTGTAAAATTCATTAATATATTACTATAAAATAACATGTTTTTGTCTGCTATAGATTAAGCAACAAAGTAATAGGAATACCAGACATCAACCTTTTTTAATCTATTATGTTCAGTTGGCTCATTCTGGATTAGTTTTAGTATTAATTTATATTTTGAGACACATTTTTGGCATATGCTATCATGAATGTGCTTCTCTTGTAACAGAGCTACTGTATTAGCGTATTGCAAGTTTTGTTTAACAAAAATAACAGAGTACATTTACCTTAAGTGACACAGTAAGGTTGGAGCTTCTAAATAAAACTAAGGAGTCTGGTGTAATGAATGATAAACTCCAAGGCAGGCTGCTCATGAAGCCTCATGTTACACTGCAGTTAAGCTGCTCTTTTTGCTTGAATTCTAAACACTGACAATAGTCTTACTTGGATTATTGACTGTAGTTTGTCCATTGAATATACTGACCCAATGTTTGGCACAATTGTGGCCCACGGCTGCAATTTTCCATGGCCTACATTTGGCTTTGACTAATGACATTGACTCACAATCTGGCTGCCCCGATTCGACCACAGATCCACCTTATATGGACCAAATGTCAGGTGTGTTTTGACACTGCACCAAATTTGGCTCAGACAGCAGTTGCCGCAACCTACATCAACCACAGCGAATAACTTTGGCCCACACTACTCTTGCTGTAACCCATGTCAGGCTCACCTCATGAGTTTCGTCCTGAGTCTCACCCACACAACATTAGCCATTGATATATGTGAGTCATCAGCAGCCCAGATTTGGCTGAGCTCCTGGTTAAGCTTCACCTCCTGCTATTGAATATTTATATCATAGTCCATCGCATTCATTTCCAGTGTTCTGTGTAAAATATAAAGCTTGCAGGTTGAGTGACACTTTATTATAAAAATATATAAAATGTATTCAGTACACTGAAACTGTATACAAAAAGCAATTTTGACTTCTAAACAATCTTTATGAATGATAAAATATGATGTATTTTTACAGTGGCTTTAGAAAAAGGAAATGCAATAGCAGTTTGCTTTATAAACTAGGCAGACTATATAATACAAGCATGTACAATCCTCCTCCTCTATTTTCCTATCCTCTCCTCTATACCCAAATGCTACCTTTCCCCTCCCTCTCCATTGCTTCCTGCTGGCCACAGCAGCTCCCTGCGCCACGGTCCTTATGGCGTGGGGCAGGCAGGTTCTTGTAGACGGCTCGGCTGTAGGGGATGAAACATAAGCCCAGCTGGAGGTGTCGAGCCAGACGGCAGTAGGCAGCGAGTGCCAGGACCAGCAGAGGGGTGAGCAGCAGAAAACCCACCACCAGCAGGGCCACACAACCAGAATCATCCAGCAGGTCAGAGCAGTACAGGAATGCTCCATGGGGCTGCACCTAGACGTGAAGGAGGAGGGATCAAGGCCACACACGCCAAATTACCTTCAGTTCTTTCTGTAATCCCTCTCTGCACCTGAGTTACATTAAGCAGAATGTTCACACTGAAAATGTATAACACAGCTAGCATACAGTGTGCTTTTGGTGTAGACCTATGCTATGGTCCCACAATGGACTAGAGCAGCTTAGCACAGCTGCAGAAAATTAGTATTGAGCTCCAGGAAGATCCAATAAAACCTGAGAAAACAGTCTCAAATCTCTGGAAACAAATGTTTTTTTTCCTTTGTTTTTTCTTTATTTTTGTGTAGTTTAATTGGCAGTGGAATTCAAAAGTGAGAGGTTGATTAATAAGCTGTATCAAAAGGTGAAAATTCAATGACTGGCTTTTAAAACTGTGATTATCAGAAGAATACATGTTTTTTTCTGATCAACACTGCATGAACACTGCATTTTTTTTCACGCAATCAGAAATAAATCTGAAGTCTTACTGTGGAGTGGCAGAGGAAGCCCATTATGATCATGGCAAGAGCAGGGGTGAGGATGGTGCCAAACACTATGCTGGCCAATCCGGCATTGATCAGGGCGATGATCAAATTCTGTGCAGTGACCAGCACAGAGCATGCCCAGCAGTCCAGAGAGCCTCTTAACTCCAGAGGGGTGTCAGCAACTTCGCTCCCCTTATGCGAGTAAGTAGGCATCCCCATGACCCCTGATCCCGCTCTGGAGCCGAACCGTGCTTCAGAGTGGACCTGCTCAGAAATAGTCTTCTCCAGCGTCCCGCTCCGTGAGAGACTCATCTTCTTTGTGGTCTGTTCTGCATTTAAAAGTGAAGTGTTATTCCTTTCTGGATTCACAGTGTTTTAATTCTGTATGTATTAATTTCAGCTTGTCAAGCATTTTAAGTGTCTAAACTTGCCTCTGATGTTCCGTTAGAACCTCCCCTTTCCTGTACACCCTGATTTTATTTAATCTAACCACTACAAAGATGAAAAGTTCAAGAATGTTAAGTATTGTGCAATGGGTCGCTTAAATAATGTGGTGAAAGGTGTGGAAAGTCAACACAGATAACTACACAGCTCTAAGTGCAAGGAAATGGCTCCATTGACTCCACCTCCTCACTGTAAGTTAACCACCACCCAAAACAATGAGCCAGGAGCAGCTGGCAAACTCTGAAAAATCCCACTAATCACTAAAGTGTCAGAGCAATATTATAACTTTGGTGCTGTAAGAGCATATGCCAGTGTGAGCTTTTAATTTCCACATTTTATTTCATTCAGCTTTGGAAACTGTTTCCAAGCGATAAAGAATGACACTTTCACCGTTTCCCTCTGGTCTGTGGTGTTGACAGCTGCTGGTACTCAGCAGTGTGAAAACTTTTACTTTTTTTTTAAACAGGTCCTTTCAACCAACTGTCCACTTAGTTATAATACTCATAGAGAAAATTGACTCTAAAATCTGAGTCATGTGCACTTAATTGGACACACCAGCATGAGTAAAGTCCCTTCCAGAGTCCCTACCACCAGATGACTAGAGATGTTGAAAACTCAAGTTAATTTTTGTACTTTTTTAGATTATAAAAAGGTAATAAAACATTTCCTGTTCCCCTACAGGATGATTTTACTAACCAAATGCTTTGTGTTTTCAGCAAATGTCATCAAAGTTCAGTTTCCATTCAGTCACAGATGGGTTTTTTTTTGACATCATCCAAACAGACATTTTTGTTTCCAGATCAAAATTAACCCTCATAATCACAGTGATGTAGTTTAGCCTTTTGTATTGTATGCATTCAAGTAAAATGAGCCCTTTTGTTTCAGCATGCATTTATTCAAAGAAAGGGATGGACTGTCTTGTACTCACTGTGTTATAAACCTGATGACCTGCCCGGGTACTGTTCAGTGGTGGCAGCAGATGAAAAGAATTTCCTCTTGATATATGTCTTCTCTGTCTAAAAATCCAGATATTGAAGGTAGTAGCCAAGTGGTAGTTAAGTTTCTACTGCACATCTAAATCTTCTTCTTTTCTTTTTTCTTTTCAGGCCTGTTTCCCACAAAAATCATCAGGTATTTGCCAGCTATTGTGACTTTAGACCTGTCACTGAAGAGGTCAGATAAAAGCTCTGCAGACGTGTGGCAAATTGTGCTTTCCTACTGGCTTCAGCACTTCCTTCCCTGACATTCTGTTTCCTCACTCTGTCTCCAGCTTGGGATACAAGTGAGTGTGTGAGCCCGTATCCTGTGCTGCCTCAAATGCACAGAAAGCAATCTGGGCTGTATTAAAGGCTGATGTTAAGTTCTGGGCAGGGGAGCAGTGGAGGGGTGTACGCGATAACCCCTGGATTCAAGGGGGAGGAAGGAAGAGTGTTTATTTGGATAGATTAGAGGAGTTAGGGTATGCTGCCTGAGCTGCAATATTTTACACACTTACTGAGCACTTTCTCCTCTGTCAAACACCGATTCATAATTCAATACAGTTCTTTTAGCATGAAAACATTGATTTTCATGCTAAAATAAATTTTGAACCCAAGATGAACCTATATAGGGGGAATTCAAACTGACTCTAGCGTAAGATGCAGACATACTACAGTCACCTTTTCAGTGAGAGCTCAAGCAACCACTTCACAATAAATTCAGAAACAAAATGGTTACAAAAGTGATTTACATAAGATTGTTTCTGAGGCGGGGGTGACAGAAGTTTGACCATTGACCTTTTGATGAAAAACAGATCTGTGTTTAAGGAGGAAGGGGAGAACATTCACTAATTTGGAGGGGGAAAGAGGCTATCATGGGACTGATAAGAAGCCAGTGGGGCTCAGATCAAAGAGTGAAATTAGTATTTTGATATGAACTCTTTTTCATCTCACTGTGGGCATCTTTGTTTATTTATTTCTTTACATGGGGTAGATATATAAACTCCCTGAAGAGAATGAGAGCATTTTAACGACTGGTACGAGGAGAAATGATCAAAGAGCTTTTGACATTAGCGCCGTAGGTTAAAAAAAAAAAGAGGATAGGGAAGAAAGTGGTGGTGGGTGTGGGGGCAGTGGGTGTTTTTGCCATTAACAACTCCACAGCTGTTTGTATGTGTCTGTCAGTGTCTGAGGGGGCTGGTAGAGGAAGAGCAGTCTTCCTGTCCTTGGAACCAGGATATCCGCTCTGTGTCCACGCTCTGCGCTGTGCTGTCCCCAAGTCCACAGGTTTGGCAATCTCTTACCCAGGAGATAGAAAGAAATGACAGCCTAATTGCATGTGGTGGTTGTCTTCAAAATAGTCTACATCTGCTATGTTATTTTTGAGTCATTACCATTAAATGAGGCCATTTGTATATGGACCACTTTTGGCCACTTCAGGCAAGAACTTCATTGTTTTATTATATGATTCAGTCAACTCAGTTTGAATTACTCTTGCTTGACAGAGCAGCTGCAGTCTATACCTTTGAAAAGATAGCATCAGGAAACTTCTAGAGGGAAAAATAAATGAATAATGTGTTCTCCTCCCTCAAGACAAACTGAGGATAGCAGACTGTCCAGTGGAGCCACTCAGTGGCCATAGACTGCATACAGAAATGCAGCAAGCATTTCACATTAACATGTGAATGTTAATGCTGATTGTTTACTTTATGCCTTCTCTTACGGCATGAATTTTACTTTTTCTATTTATATTATATTACTTTTCTACTACATTGTCTGTTTTGCACCGTGGGTCCGAGAGGACTGAAATTTCATTTATGCTATATGCTACGCACATATGGTATATTTGACAATAAAGCTGTCTTTGACTATCTGATTTTTTTCAGATCATTTAGGCTCACAAGGCCTTACTGTTACACAGATAAGGCTGCATTATACAGGCATGTAGACATCGTCAAGAGGGCCCACTGCTGTTTCAAACTGACGATCTAAATGTGGAAGAAAGGTGATTTAAGTGCAACATGGTTGTTGGTGCCAGATAGGCTGATCTGACTATTTCAGAAACTGTTGATCTACTGGGATTTTCCCCACAAACCCACCTCCAGGATTTACAGAGGATGGTCCAAAAAAGAGAAAATATCAAATGAGTGGCAGTTCTCTGGGCAAAAAATGTCTCCTTGATGTCAGAGGTCAGACTGCTTTGAGCTGACATTTTAAATTGACAGTAACTCAAATAACCATTTGTTACAACCAAAGTATGCAGAAGAGCTTACTGAATACACGTTTAAAATTGACACAGAGGGTAAACCAGGAGCAGAAGCACCAGCTGCTACCCTTTTCAGCAAAGAACAGGAGACTGAGGCTACAATTTGCACTGGCTCACCAAAATTAGACAAGACTGGAAAAACATTGCCTGGTCTGAGGCGTCTTGATTGCTGACACAGTCTGATGGTAAGGTCAGAATTTGGCATAAACAACATGAAAGCATGGATCATCTTGCCTTGTATCAGGGTTTCAGGATCATGGTGGTAGTATAAAAGTGTGGGGGATATTTTCATGAAACACTTTGGGCTCCTCAGTACCATATTGAGCTTCATTTAAACACCAGTCTACCTGGGTATTGTTGCTGACAATAAACCAAAGGCGCTAGCAGATCATAATTTTGATTACATGACTTTAGAGTTCAGTTTTGGGCAAGCATATCTGAAAAAGTGATCCATTGTATGAATTGAGATCAATCGAGTTTTAAGAATATTAAAAGTTTGATGTGCTAGAAAAAAGAAGTTGGGGGTGGGGATCACCAACAATGTAAGGGTTTTATCTGAAAATACTTTGATATGCTTATCCAGGATAAATCAAGATTCAGATTAATTCTTACTTTCTTAGAAAAGGCTTAAAAAAATCATCCTTTCAAATTATACTGTTATCATATGCGCTCTCTACCTCTACATTGGGGTGGAGGTGGGTTGCAAAGCAGCTTGCAGAGACAGCAGGAGCAACTGTAGGCAGGCAAAGCAACTGAAATGAAGCACCCTTTGAGGTTTTCTAAAAGGATGCAAACTAAAAAAAAGAAAGTATGCTTACATTAAGATCAGCCAATCTCAACACCTTACAGGTTAATGCTACACTTTTTGCAAGTAAGAAGAGCAAAAAATCAGGCTATAACACTTGAAGGAAAGGAAAAAAGTCCTTGTTGGATAATTTATCAAAACATTTTATTTTCTTGAACAACCATACAATATGTCACAGAAAAATCACAGAGGGATTTAAGACAGGTCTGGCTCAGGTTCTTTCTTCTATGTGAGTTCTTTTTAAAACAATAAGTGCAGCATAAATCAAACAAGTCAAGAGGGGAAAAAAAGAGCATTATAACACCCTCCAAATAATACTAATAATGAGGACAAGACAGAAAAACCTCGACGCCATTAAAAGTCACATCCCTAAAAGTCTCTGCAAAAGTGTCAAGAATTACAACTACTGCTAATGCGTGTCATAAAACCACTAATGCCTCACAACATTATGAATTTCATACAATGGAAAAGTTTAAAAAGATCTCATATTTATCTGCTAGATACAGTACAAAGACATCATTCCATTTCTGTGACCAGTAAACTGTGTTGAAATGGTTCTGAGCACCAAATGGTTGGTTTGAGTTGTATCGCTGACGTATATTCATATATCATTATATGCTGTTTAATGAGGGGCATTGAGGCAAGGAGGGGTCTAGCACCATGAAAATTAAACCGCCCCCCTGATTGCACTTCCCCTATCAACACATTATGACCATATTACATTTTTAAAATACCTTGTAGCCCCTTGTCAAGTGAAGTATCCTTTGATATGCAATAAATATATATAAGAAAACAACAATGTACAGTATAAATAATGTCACAATTTACAATTTTCCATTTTCTCTGTAATTCAAAAAAACTGAAACTGACAACAAAAAGAGGTATAAAAGTGGGAAGGGCTTCCCATTGCAGTTATTTAAACTAGAGTGATACAAGATATTTTTAGGGAGTATTTAATATATCAACAACAAAAACAAATGACTGAGGTGGACAAACCCGACCATAGACAAATTTAATTTCTGATTGAGAACAAATCTACAGTCTTCTAGCAAACCTGAAAACAGATACATTATGTACATTAAATGGTGTGCACAGACTAATGAGAGCAGAGGTGTGATCTGAAAGTTGTCATTCATGGGGATTTTATTATAATGATTATGCAACAGTGAGGCTGAAGCTTCATTCAAATTCATAAACAGACCTGTGTGAGTGCAGCCCAGCACAGTGAGTAATAAAGACACAGTAGGAAGCAAATTTGTTGAACGAACTTCGAAGTAGTGCTACAGGATACATCATGGTTACAACATCCAAGTTAATTTAAAAAGTGTCTGCATTATCCTACATTGCAAAATGATATGAAATTTTTAATAAACAGCTTGGTTATGACTTGTCCAAAAGGTTTCTGCGTCAAACTTGTGTTTATGGGATGTGTTTATAAAGAAAAGCAGTCACTATAAAAATCATACTGACTGAAAACCACATTTTAATATTATGCCAATGACCAAAAAAAACCCCAAATCAGTGGGAGTTTATTTTAAAGTTTTATAAACTTAAATGCCTTTTATAGCTAAATAAAAATGAATGCAAAATACCAACAGTAACTGTGCCAATTACTAACATAAAAAATAAAATAACTAATAATGGAAAATAATAATCTGGTATACTGTTAAAGGAAATCTGGGTCTTTCTTGTGATATTTACATTCATGCGCTCTTTGACATTTGCTACTGTTCAAAAGTGTTGGGTCACTTTTTGGGGAAAACAAGCCCATTTGTTTTTATTTGACATTACTTACTAATTATTAATTCAAAATGCTGTAAATGATAATTAATGATCAATGGATGAACCAAGTGATTCATTAGTGATTTTTAATGGAATGTATACACAAATGTATGGAGGTCCATTTATATGAAGCCTGTGTTCCAATGGTGCACCGTGCTACCTAAGGCAAGTTTATTAAGTTAAGGCTAAGTGATCACATTAGTGCTTAAGAAGCAATTAATTTGGCAAATTCAGTCTCTAGACCGCCAGCCTTGGTGTATTTGATGGTAGTTGCTTCAACAACTGCCAAAACCAGAACATCAATGGCGTAGCAGCTTATCTGGCTCACGATCCATCACAATTTACAGGTTACTTTAATGTGTGAACTACAGAAAGAAAGTGATACATTTTCTTGTCATTGGTTGGCTATATTGCTCGAACGAAATCTATTGAGAAATCAAAGAGGTTCATATCCAAGACAGATTAATCTCATTCGCTACTTAATTAAAGAGCTTGAATTCAGGAGTATTCTAACTATATGGCCCAGTACTAACCACGGCCATAGAAAAACAAAAATATTTGGACGCATCAGCATGTCATAGCATATACTGATGTCAGCATAGTGGTGATGGGAAGGCCCCAATCACGCCTTCCTAATGTGAGAGTCAACCAGTACAATCACTCCCTCCATGATCATGACCATCTAACAGGATACAAGTGGTATGCAACAAGTGTAGCAAAGCAATAGTTCAAAATATCTCTGCATTATTAGCACCAGGTCTACCATCTAAAAGAAGAGACCCCTGGAAAATTTGCCATGAATATAGGTAGAGTGACAGTGAAACTCTGCAAACTGACCTTCAAACTTTTCACTTATACTGATCATGTTGGCAAACCAGGTTATTGCTCTATTATTGACTACCAAGACCCAATGCTACGCCTACGGTATGGCCCTAGCTCTTAACCAGCTCTAATCTAGCTCAAAACATTACCATGCAATAAATAAACCTAATGACAGCATTCTTGTATAGATGGCAGAGGGGCACATGCAAGCACTCATATTATGAACATTACAATCCAGACAATTCTCTTAGGTGTAGAGAGTCCCCATAAAATGTTAAATATGACTTTGAAATTGGTCCAAAACCTGTTAAAAGGATCACTGTTTTCAAGTTAGATTTAATTCCGAATGATTGGTGAATTTCGTAAACTGTGGACAGATTGATGACGGACACCTCGCATGTCATTAGGTCATCAGTTCTTTCGCTGGATGAGCTAAAAATGTAAGATTTCTTACGAAAAAGTGTGTACTTCTTTGAAAGCCAGCCCTAACCAGAATGGAAAGAGAAGTTTGAGGCCCTTGTGCACAGCTAAGGAAGAGGAAGAGCACATATTAGTCTCTAGTTTGAGAAAGAGATGCCTCACAGCTACATATCTGGCAGCTTCAGTAGTATCCACAAAATTCCTGTCTCAAAATTAACAGTGAGGAGTGCTAAAAAGAAAAAAGCCCTATGATGAGAAAAGAACAGCCTCTAAATAAAGGAAAATATGGCTTTTTCTAAACAGCTCTACCTAGAAGGCCAGAATCCTGCAGTAACCTCCTCACTACTGACACTGAGACTGGTAATTCTGCCAGATGAGGACCTGTGAGGGGCTGTTTCTCAGACTTAACCCTAGTCTCTGATGTATTTGTCCTCTTCCTTAGTGGTACACCATAGTATCCCACATTTCTTTCCATTCAGGTTAGAGGTAGCTTGAACTGGTCTGAAAAAGCCTTTACTCCTACAAATTTCACAATAAAGTCCTTTTTTGGCTGTCATTATTTTGACTAGAATTGAACACATAAATGTTAATGTTTTTCCAATGACCAGTTAGCCTTTTTAACACAATAAACATAACACTGTGTGCCACTGGAACAGAGGAATGAGAATTATGTTAAAATCTATAATTACAATTCCATTAATCATTAATTGTCATTTAGCATGCAACATTGTTAATCATTATTATACCATATTAGATAAAAACAAATATGCCTTTTCTTTCAAAAACGAGGACATTTCTAAACTAGTCCAAACTTCTGAGCAGTAGTGTATCACGCTGGAAATATATGTATATTAAACTCAGCGGAAGTGCATGGGGATGGACCTCATCAGGACAGATGTTTGGGGCAAAATGGAAACACTGAAGTGCCTTGCGGTCTGTTCATCCATTTGACCTCACTGGTTTTTGCATTAGAAGGTTATGATTGTGTCTCTCTTTGGACAGTTTACTTTACTAGCACTTCACTGACACAAACACGAACAGTGTCCCCTTCTCTCTCTCTCTCTCTGCACCTTGTCTATGCACACCACTGTGTATCCAATAAATTTATTCACAATTTACAATGATTTATTTTCTCTGTCATCTAGAAACAAGAACATTGCAACAAAAAGAGGTATAAAACCGGGCCCATCTGCCCATTCCAAAAAAGACCCCAAAAACAACAACACCACAATGCCTATTTCCTCAATGTATCATAGAAACCACACCAACACCTTCTAGACTTGTGAAAAAGCCAACAAAAAAAGCTGAATTTTCTCTCAACACACTTCATTTCCGAATAAGAATGAAACCAATTTAGTCCTCTAGTAAACCCGTATTTTAGTGAAACTGATAAAAGTTTGATTCTGTCTTCTTGAATACTTACATAAAACCCTTTGCGTGTATGTTTAATCTAATTACCTCTCTTCTAAATACAGTTCACAAGGCCAATGTGGTGTACTTCTAGGCTGGTAAAACTTTTTAAGTATCTAACGAGAATAAATAAGATTGGAATAGCACCTCAGAGAGTTTACAGACAGGAGTTACAAATGTCAGAGCTTTTACCTGAATACCAAAAAAAAAAAAAACAGAAAAAAAAACAAAACAGAACCCAGTACGATGCCAAATGTAACAATCAGCTACTTCTCTTGTGAAGCGATTCCCCTGCTGGTACATTAGAATCACAGCAAATTCATGGACATATAGAATAACTAGATTGGTGTAAAAAAGTTCTACTGAATTTGCATAAAAGTACCTGAATCAACACACAGAACCGGCTACTTGACGCTTTTGAATCACAGCAGTGTCCGTTGAAAATATATCACCTGATTTTCAGTGCTAGCAGTGCTCACATTGGTGTTTTTTTCTATAGGTTTCTGAAATGCTTCTTATGAAAAGTACCAGTCTAGTCATTCTATTCAAAACACAAGTCCAATCAGCAGCTGGTATGGGGAAGACGGTGAGCTGTAGTTGGATTGGCTGAGTATCCATACCTTATTGTGTGATGTAAACAATACTGAGTAAACGTGATTGGCTGATTGAGACAGTGTTTGCAGGAACAGATTGCCTTCAAGGCAACATTTGTGCTGCCATTAGAGTTTTGGTTATGGCTGAAAGACACTGTGGAGGAGTCCTCACTTTGAAAAGGGTGTTGGAGTCTGAAGGAGGGGGAAAAAAGAGGAAGAGAGACTATTTAGCTGGGATTTGGAACAGCTGTTATCAACCTTGCTTTACATTATTGCTGACCTTTTTCCAAAGCAAAGGGCCAGTTTTTATTGTAAATCAGCAAGTATGCACAAATAAAGATGCTGTTCATTTGAAGGCACTAGCAGAGGGGAAATATTAGTCCCTGAATGCAGCAGGAAATAATAATATGGACACTGAGGTTACAAAATGGTCAGGAGTAATAATGTAAATGTTAGTTAAAAAAAAAACCACAAGGCTTATTTTGCATGTACAATGGTGCAAGTCTAGGCAAGATTTTAAAAAAGTGACAAAGTCACCAGGGAAGATCTTAAGCGTTTAGGGAAATAAACTGAATTTAAAAGAAAAAACTATTGTACAGGAATAAACTATAAGAAGCTTTTTTTGTTGAGATCACTTACCAAGGTTGGTTCACCATCACCACACCAGTCACCAGTAAAAGATGTGCAAGTACATGTACACCTTAACCAAACCAGTATGTTTTTTCTTCTGGACTATGGTAAGGATCACTATTCTAAAATGATGGGTATGTGCTTATTACTAAAATTAGTTATAAATTATGAATTAAATCATCCACTGCTGTGATAACACAAGGCAAGCAACAGCATCAGTGGTGTGATGAAGATGATCTAACCTTGCAAGTTAAAGAAAGGTGGCAACAACAACAACAATAATAAAACAAATTATCCAAGTTTTTTCATGTAAATTTGTGAATTTCTTATACTTTAACACATAATCTCTGACATTTTCTTCTTAAATTTACAAATTCGGTCTTAATAAATCAGATATTTTATTTGCTTGGTTTGGAACATTACTACCCTCCCCTAGCTTCCGTGTTTTATTTTCCTTGCCCAAATAAGCTGTTGTAGGCATAAAATAATTGGTGAGACTTCATTTTACTAGTAGCTCCAAATGCATGACTGAGATGCCATTAAAAAAAAAAACCTTAAAAAAATTATTCGAATTGAGTAATTTGATTCATTCCAGATGCCCAATCAAAGACAACTGAAGCAGAGACTATAAAGAGAAACTCACCAGCACAAAATTGTCATAGGTTTTCATCAGCTCCTCTATCCGATACTGTTCCAGCACCACTACTCCTGCCAATGATGGGGTCTTAGCTCTGGCACAGTCCTCACAGTGCACCATGTACATCTTCTTACTGCTATTCTCACTGGTCACAAATAGCAGGTTAAACACCTCCACCTGCATAAAAACAGCACAGAACAGAGCAGTCATCAGTTAACTACAGCTATAACATTGATTATGCCAGTAAGCATAAACAGGAACAGCTGCAGTGGAGCAGGGTTGCAAAGAGGCTTGCAGATATGAAACCATCTGGCCTAGTTAAAGCAGCAATAAATAGCATGCTCTATAATAGATTTCCCAGTTGGATGTGTAAAAGGGAGCTAATGGGATTGTAGCGGAGTGATTTCGTGGTTTATATAAACCAACACTATGCTCAATTTTTGGAACTGAAATTCACATAATCTTTGAATTGCATCTGGACAACAGAAGAGGCACTCACATCGCACTCATTGCAGTAGTAGGCTGGCTCATCTTTCACACGGCTCTGGTAACAGATTTTCTTCCCTGCAGCCACCAGCTGGTCTCTTAGAATCTGGATGTGCTTGATGGACTGCAACAGGCAGTGTCTGAGTACGACAGAAGGGCAGACAGGGAAAGATGTAAGCAAACACCCCAACGCATACATTCTTTATGTGCAGACAGACATCTTACTTGATCATCTTGAAGGTATCCTGATCTGTGATTTTGATGGTACGAGCCACGTTCCAAGAAACGTGGATCATTGGAACGATTGACTTAACCTTCTTCACCTCGTTCCACTCAAAGCGCTCCAGGGCGAGTTGATATTGGTATGCTGGAAGAGCAAAAAAAATAAACAAACACCACAAACAGCGGCATGGCTAAAAGAAGGCAACACAGTTAACAGCATTTAATTAGTTATTTGAGGCAAAGATTTTAAACTGCTGCTTTTCGCTTATATTTTAGGCCTTGTAACTCACAGTTCAGTGGTCCCACATTCCAGGCAATGTTGTTGCACCAGCCCACAGCCTGGACCCAGTGTACAGTCCCTGCATTAATCCACACCAGGTCTCCTGGCCTCTGGATGAAGCGGTACACAGGGATGTTGGAACTGTAGAGATCTTCTAGGACTGGCCACCAGGACCCTGTAAGGTAGTCTACACCATGCCTGAAGGAACCATCAAAACAACTTGGTGTACAATGAAAGCTTAATTTTTAATCTGTGTTTCAATTTGACCATTTTTAACCGTTGTACTCACTTCTCACAGAATTCATTAATAGCTTCCCAGTAGTGTTCATGGACAGCAAACCACTCGCAGTCACCGGGCCCAATGTTGATGTTAACTGAGCAGAAATTGTTGTTCTCTTGATGGCCTGATGAGAAACAAGTCCTTTAATTCCAATAACAGCCCTTATTTGAAATCTTAAAACACACCCACTTCAAAAAGCAGATTATTACCAATTCCTGATTTTGGTGTCAAAACACACACTTACCTGGTGTACGGCTCCCTGGCACCTTCATGTAGAGCTGGACAGTGTTCATGCCCAAGATGGTGTGACCGACGTGACTCAGCATGTTATTGTTGGATTCCACTCGCATGAAAGCTGGCAGCTTCAGCAGCTCCTGCAGCTGAGGTTTCCACCTTTAAAAAAATAAAATAAAATTGGGGAAAAAAACATGAAAGTTGATATGAAACACAGAGGACCCTCCATTAACTCAGTTTGACTGGGTGGAATTTAAAAATATGATCTTACCGTTTAGGATCAGACAAATCAATGTTGGTCCCAAATTTAATGATCTTTCCAATAGTTTTCTGCTCTGAGCTGGGAAAAGAGAGAAGTCCAGAATGAGTACTGTACATAGTAATTACACAGTGATTTCTTCAAACAAACCGATCAAAATGTTGCACTAACCTTGGAGAGCTGGTGGCATGAGCAGGGTGGGCTTTGCTGAGGATGGAAGCAGTACTAGATTTTGAGGATTGACTGATTTTACTGCTGGCAAATGTCAGATCGGCTTTCGTGGATGCTGATGGCTTTGAGGTCTCCTCTCCTTCCTCCTCATTCTCACTCTCCTTCTCCTCCTATAACACATCTGCATGAGCTTAGCTTATAGCTAAAAACAAACGCTTTCAAGTTTAGTCTTGGACAAAGACATCTCTTTTCTATCTATAAGTGTGGATTTTATCACTCCAGACACCTAAAGTGCTGAGTACTAATTGCTACACATTTGTTTACTCGGAAATACTGTTAAAATTCTTGATCTGTCTTTGGTATTTTTTTTTTTCTAATAACTGCACTGAAGAAGGCAATCTAACCTTGTTTTCACAGTAGTTAGTGCAAAAAAAAAAGCTTCCTTCATGTCAAAGTGAAAACAGAGTTTTACAATGTCAGTTAATTAATATTAAATTGTTAATAATAATAATAAATCCAATGGTTGCATAAATATTTAACCCCTTTAGGTCAGCATTTGTTAGATGTACCTTTGCTGCAATCACAGCACTGAGTCTGGCTGGCCCATCTCGACACTGTATTTTTTTCTTCCTTGCAAAACGTCTCTGTCAGGTTGCTGAGGGATTGGTATAAACAGCTGTTTAAGTCCAGCCATAAATTCTCGATTGGATTGAGATATGGGCTTTGATTTGGCCAATCCAGAACATTCACCTTGTTGTCTTTGAACCATTTCTGTGTAGCTTTTGTTGTATGCTTGGGGTCGTGGTCTTGTTGCAAAATAAATCTTCTCCCCAGTCGTAGTTCTCTTGCAGACTGAGTCAGATCATCCTCCAGGATTTGGTGATATTTTTCTGCATTCATATTCCCCTCTACCTTAACAAGACTTCCAGGACCTGCTGCTGAGAAGCATCCTCAGAGCATGATGCTATCATCACCATGCTTCATGGTGGAGATGGTGTGTTTGTGGTGATGTGCAGTGTCTGGTGCTTGTCAAATACAGCATCTAGTCTGATGGCCAAAAAGCTCAGTTTGTGTCCCATCAGACCAAAGAACCTTCTTCCAATTGACCTTGGAGTGTCCAATATGTCTGAGGTGTCTTGGCAGCCTCCTTCACCAGTATTCTTCTTGCCCGGTCACGCAGTTTGTGAGGATGGCCAGCTCTATGCAGATTTAGACAAGTGCCATAGTCCTTCCACTTCCTAATGACGGATTCAACTGAACTGATCCAATGAGTTGGAAAACTTTTTGTAGCCATCACCCGACTTATACTTTTCAGTGATCTTTTCTCTGAGTTTCTTGGAGTGTTCTTTTGTCCTCATGTTGCAATTGTGGCAGGAATCCTGATGAACCAGAGGCTAGACCTCCCAGACACAGGTGTTTTTATACAAAACTTGACACACATCAACTGCACTCAGGTAATCTCCATTTCACAAATTGTGACACTGCTGGAATCAGTTATCTGGAACTCTGTTGAATTAGGTCAGTCCCTCTAAAAGGAGTGATTATTTATGCACACATTCATTTTACCTTAAATATTTTTGATTAATTGACATTAGCTCATAAAACAGTTTTCACTTTGGCATGAAAGAAGCCTTTTTTGCAAGTTCTTTTAAAAAAACTAAATTATATTTACCATGATTTAATTTATTGAAGCAATAATCAAATGAAACATCCAGCATTGTACATACTTATTCAGAGAAGCATGCATTCTCTGTTCCAGCAGAATGAAAAACGATTCAAATTAAATGTGCCTTACTGACCTGAAAGAAAAGCTAAACAGAATTTGGCAGACTATTAAGTTTGCATATTAACTTTAAAATTTTTCAAAAACATTTTTTCAATTATTCTAATCTTGCCCCTACACCTTCCCACTCCATAATATTTGCAGTTATTGAAGGGTCTTCGTTAAGGTGCAGAAGGTTAACTTTGGATATTATCGTCTTTCTCAGACAGGAACAAGAACTTCCACTTAATGTATGCAACATTAACATTTTATATTGCTATCAGATGGATTAATAAGATCATTCAGTACATGACTAACTTGCTGGAAAATGCACCTTTTAAATTTCCTTCAGCCGTACAAAGCATTCTCACTTGTCTTCCTCTTCTTTTCTAAGCCATTTTCAAACTTGGGATTACATTCATTCATCAACTTTTTTCTCTGTTTTTGCTGTGCTGGATACATGAAAGACCTGCAGGCTTTATTATGCAAGCATCGTAGAAGCAGCAAAGGGACAACTCAGTTTTCTGCCCCTGGTAAAATATGCAAGAATGCTCTGCCTTCAAATACAAACCACAGGCAATATCTATTTTTTTCCACTTGAGCCATACTGTCTTAATTTTTCAGGCAGTGACAGTGCTTATTTGTCTTGCATATTTAGTTTCCTCCACATTGCACACAAAACAGCAGTTTCATTAGTTAGTAAACTTGCATCGATGTAGGCCAGTTGATTTGAATTTGGCACTGAATGTAGTGAATCCTCTGTACAAACATGCAAATGGAGTATAACAGGACAGGAACTACACCCTATTTATCCTTGTAGGCACTCAATTGGCTGGTGCAAATAGGGATGTATATATATATATATATATATATATATATGACTGTTTAGTATTTTTTTTATTTCCTTACTAACACTAAAAGAAACAAGGAGACAAACATTAACAACGGCAGAAGTCATATTACAGGATCTGACACAGTTAGCAAATATTAGTAGGTTTCTACATCTGTTAATATCATGTATTCGGAGACAAAAATATTAGGTGCAAAAAATCTTTTTGCTAAAGGAAACTGATAAGCAGTACACTAGTGACTACTGCATTGGCCAACAGCTGATTCTGATGCAACACATGAAAATGCTGGACAAATCTGAACACAGTCCCTGTAGTCTCACAAGCAGCTGTCCAAGTAAGAGGATCTTCAAAAACTACTGAACTTTTTAAATCTGATATTCTGAAACAAAATTACCACATCTACAAAGCCCTAAATATCTAATTTCTGCAACAGCTTAACAAATTTCTTCATAGAAGTGGATCTTCCACAATGCCCAGTGTCTGTTAAGTGAGCATTTCTGCTTTTGTTTTTTTTTTAATCCATTTAGAGAAGAGCTGGAAAACAAGCTGCTGCAAGTCAATTATTAAGCCAGTTATTCAATTACCTGACATTAATTGGTCTGTGTGCACATGAGTAACATGAGAGGATGCCTACCTGCAGGCTCTCTTGAAAGGTGGAGGCCTGGTACTGGGCGTATTTGGCAATGGTGGTGTATGAGCGGCTGCTTTCGCAGGGCCATGTCTGAGCTGAGCCACTTGGATCCCAGTTCTCATCAGCAGACTGCTGAACCTGAGTCCTCACTTCCACTGCCTGGTCTGAATTGGCCTCCACCAGTGATTTGGTTGAGAACAGACCAAGATCTCACATAGGGAAGAGAAAACAGATAATCGCCAGATAAATACACAAACTCTTAATTTTTCCAGTTAGATTACTTGGCCTGGTGTAGGAATAGAAAAAAAAAAAACACGACTCTACATGGCTGATTGTAAAACATACAAGGAAATATGCAAATACATTCAAAGCAACAACCATTGAACAGTGGTTGCCAAGCCATCTCATCGTAGTTGAGCATACGTGGTTTGCATTCAAATATGAAAGATAAAGAAACAAGTGTTATGTGACTGAAAATGTGGCACTGTGAAATTGCCTGGCAAACTGGTTTTACAGCACTATTTAGAATCATCAGAAACTGCACAAATATCTTGAAATGGCTCATATAATGTCCATTGCTTTTATGACAAAACTGTTTAATGACATGCTGCAGTTATATCTGAACAGTTAATGCCAAATTTTCATTTACCTGTTCCTTCTCTGATGAACTTAACAAAAAAATAAACTACGGGCCTGGCTTAGCAGCCATGGAGAAATTGTTAGAATACATCATTTGAGATGTACACACTTACTAAGGCGGAGGGAGCCAGCAAGGCCTCTGATAACTGTAACAGCATTTTTGGGATCAGTGCAGAACTGAAGCAGAACTGGAGAGAAGGCGTCTCTCTTGCTCTCCAACTGCAGAAACAGCACAGGGTAAATTATCATGAGATCTGAATACAGCATTGGAGTACATTTCTCTGGAAGTCAAATAAATATGACATTAGATTTGAAACATACAGACGTCTCAAATGAGGTGCCTTAGGATAACACTCTGTTGCTAATGAGAAAATGATCCAAGCAATAAAAATAGAATTGATCTAAATGTTATCAATGGGATGTGCTGGAGATCAAAGCTATTGGAGTTTGGTGTTTGGTATGAATGTCTGTACCAAATTTCACTGCAATCCATCCAGTTTTCTAAGAGATTTCATTGTTAACTTTTCACAAGGTTACAAAGGTTGACAAGGGAAGCACTGGTGCAATGAATACAATGTTAATCCTTCTCATAGTTAAGTCTGGACCAAACTGGGGGACTGACAGACCTATAACCATCCACAGAACCCGTCTGTTAACATGGCTAAAATAAGATTTTGAGATTCAACAATAGTGTATAAGAAAAACTTGTAAAATAGTAGGGGGCTTTTAAGTCAAGGAAGAAGTTCACATATTTTGGACTCCTGGCATTAATAACTCAAAAGAAATTCTTTTATAACGCCAAAAAAACTTTTTCCAATCATATCATTTGGGAGACAAACTGCAAGCTCATTTTCATTAAAACGAGTCATCCTTTGACCTGCACAAACAGCAGTATGTGCAGCTGGCTGTTAGACCAGTGCAGGGAGTGTCTACAAACTGCAGCACTGGAAAAATATAAAACACACATATTCAGTAATAACTATGCTCTCATATAGTCTCACCAAAATGTAGGGAGCCCTCCACTGTGTTGACACATGGCACTGAATTAAATACTAATATTCACTTCCTTAAATTTAGATATACATCCACTGTAATTATAGGATGGCTGTGGCTCAGGAGGTAGAGTGGGTCGTCCTCCAACAGGAAGGTTGGTGGTTCAATCCCTGGCTTCTTTAGTCTACATGCTGAAGTGAACCCCGAATTGCTCCCAATGCATCCATCAGAGTGTGAGTGAGTACATCATAGTTAGAATGTGCTTAAAGGCACTGTGTGAATGAGTGAAAGATGCTTGTAATATAAAACCACGTGAGTGTTAAGTCAGAGTGGAAAAGCGCTGTACCAGTCCATTTAATGATTTTTTTTTTCTCCTCTTCTCCCAAATTTTATGTAATCCATTATTGTAGATTGAAACATTATTTTAAAAAAGGTCATACAAAACAAGTTTATGAGAAAATGCTATTAAATGTTCACTGTATGTATCAGGAAGTTATTATCCTAATAAAAATACCTAAAAAAATTCAGAAGCACATTTTTAATATGGTAATATGATCAACAGCATATCCCTTATGTATAAAGTGATGAAACAGAATCATATGTGAAGAAAGGAAAATTAGAACGCATTCTGTTTTTTCTGTGTTGCACCTTGTAGACAGTCTCTGCACACTCATCTCACAGCCAGCTGTACTCATGCTGTTAGTGCAGGTCAGAGGACAGCCATGTCATGAAAATGAGCTTGTATTTTGACATCTGCCTTGATCGTGTGTTTGGAAAGAGGTGTTGCGGGTGTTCTAATAATGTTTCCGAAGATTTACTGATTCCAGGAGCTTGAATATATGCCTCTCTTACCACCTTAACCATGATAAGTGGAGCAATATCATCCCTTGAATTTAAATGCACTGTCTTACATTACTTGTTAAGTTGGGTCAATTAAACTCTGCTAATTAGCACACACTCACATAGATACTAGGTGTGGGTGGATTCAGCTTATCCCGTGGAATGGGGGTCTTAATAGCAATGTTGGGTTTAACAGTGAAGGTGGGTAGCAAGTATGACTCCTTGAATTTTTCTTTCACACGTCCCCCCCTAGAAAAAGATACCAGAGTGAGAGAGTTCGACACTCATTAACAGGAGTGAATTCACATTTGACAAGCTGGTAGCACATTTATCAGATTTGTACTCACTTGCATGCTCTGATCACTTCAGCAGCCGTGTTTGTGATGCTGATCTTGGAAAGTGGGATTCTTTGCTCCTCCATCTCTGATATGTTGAATGTTTGCCTTCCAGCACTCTCCACTTTAATCAAGAGTATCTTCAGCTCCTTAGACAAGCCCATGGACAATGCTTTCAGTTTCAATGGGTCCACTTTACTTGCTGGTGTAGAAGGACCTAATTTGGCTGTACTGGTTGAAACAGCTGATTCTGAGTTTGAGGTGACGATGTCTGCATTTCCAGCTGTGCAGGCTGTCTCATTATCTAACTCACCAACCTCTTTCGTCTTAGCTGTTGCTATATCTGAATTTCCAGTGTCCAGTTTTTCTCTTTTAATATCTTTACCAAGTGGGGTTTGATTTTCCTGAGGAATCTGGCCCTTCATGCTGTCTTTGACAGGCCTGGGTGAGTCTCTGGAAATGACTGGCACTGAGGATGAAACATTCCTCTCTCTTACATCCTTTACTTCATTTGTTTTAATTTTACAGCTGATGACCTTGTTTTCATGTCTCTTTATCTTAATCTTGATGGCTCCCTCTCCTTTTCCATCTTTCAGCTTGTCTTTTCTCTTTTTTTCTTTACGTTTGTGTTCTGATTTTTTGCTATTTCCTCTTCTTTCCTTGGTAGAGACAGATTTTTTTACCAGCCTCACCACTGTGTGTGTTGTAGTCAGTGTCAGCTCTGCACTCAGTGAACCTTCCAAAAGAGATGACTCTGACCTCTCCAGTGGCATCTCTCCCACCCTGTCCTCTTGTCTGTCTTTTATATCACTCTCGGTTTCTTCCTGCTTTTCCTGTACCAGGGTACTGGTGGCTGGCTCACTCACATCTGTGGGACTGTGGAATTCTAGAAGTGTTTCCGAGGTAGCATGAGTTGGTGACTGATTGCCAGGTTCGAAGGATTCTGGGGGATTCGACCTGGGGGTGAAATCCTGATTCTCATGACAGTGGATCCCCGGCCCCAACGCGAGAGAGGAAGAGTACTTCACTCCTCCCGTGGCAATAGCAGGAGGCCCACCAAATGGACCACCTCGACACGCGACCCTCTGGCTTCCAAGGAAGGTGGCCAGGCTCTCAAAGACATCATCCAAACATGGGGTATCCTGGTGAAGCTCATGGAGGAGAGAGCCAGACGTCTTCTCAGTGCTGTCCATCACCTCTACCCTTTCTTCCTCAGAAGCTTGCTCAGTTGCACAAGGTGGATCAGAGAATCCAGATATGCTACTGTGGGAATAATCCTCCATGTTTATATCATCATTGCTTTCACTGTCTACAGGAGGGGGTGAAAGACACTGGGTGGGACTGGGCTGGAGGACAGGTCTACTTATTACACCCTTTTCTAGCTCCTCCTCATCATCTCCTAGAACTGACACTGGAGAGCCCTGCCAACTAAGCACAGGAGGAGTGTTGGCAAGGTTGTCCCCCATTTCTCTTAAATTTCCCAGCACAGCCACAGGCTGAAGGTCTGGGGCATTGAGAACCCCTCCCTGCCCACTTTGCTGCTCTAAACTAACTGAACACACTGTACTGAGAGGCGCTAAGGCTTTGAATAGGAGCGAAGGGAGCGTGTCATCTGGCTTTGCTTTTGGTTCGTCTTCTAATTGGGATGAAACCATCTGAGACTTCTTGCTGGTCTGACGGGGACTGGTGTCCTTGGAGAGAGGGAGCTCTGGGGGATTGCCGCTCTTTTTGAGCATTTTGTGATTTTCAGATTTTGAGGATGGCTGCAGTGAAGTGGACCTAGGATGAAGAGTGGATAACCTCTGTGGAATCTTCTCTGTTTGTTCACTCCTCTCCCTGTGCTTGTGTTTGGGGGGTGACTGGCCTTGATGCTCTACACTCAAATTCTCCATTTTACTCATTTTGGCATCTCTTGGACAGGTGGAAGCAGAGACGGATGAAAATATTTCTTTTTCTGTAACTTTAATCTTCGAGCCTAATTTTCTTTCCTTCTTAGATGCTTTATCTCGCTTCCTTTTCTTCTCAGCCAACCTTTTCTCCTCTTTTTTCTTCCGTCTTTTTCTGTCATCACCCTTTCTATTTGTCTTATGAACTTCTCCCCTCTTCTCCTTTTTCACCAGCTTATCTTTTTGTTTGTATTCAGATTTTTTGTCTTCTTCTAACTCCTTCTCAGGCTTGTATACTCTCAATCTATCGTGGGGAGACTGTCGTGGGCAGAGGAGCTGTGAGGTCTTCCTGTATTTGGGGTCTGAAAACCTAGGTTTTGAACCAGTATGAGGTGTAGGAGACCTACTTGATCCCAGGCTAGGTCTTGGAGTGAGACTGGGGCTTCCCTGGGGCTTTTGCTGCCCACTAAGGCTGGGACAATGCTGCTGAATGACTGGTGGATCTTTCCTGCCAGTGAGCATTGTGTATGATGAGGGACTTGAAGGGGCACCTGTACTGCTTGAAGTAAAACCTCCATCTTTAGGAATGCAAAGGACAGATGAATATAGAGGAGAGTCTGCACCAGAAGACTTGAAAAGCGGTGGATCCCTTGAATGTGTCCTTTGATGAATGCGCTGATTTTCCTGCAGAATTAAAGTTTTATCAGTACCTTAAATCTGTTGTAGTGTACTTACAAAGCTCATCACAGTTTAACAGGGGATGGGGGAGAAAAACATAATAGTGATACCAATAAAAATCATTGTTATTCCACGCCACATTAGCCCACCCCTTTTCTCCCATTTACAGAACCTACAGTATACAGATGTAGAACACTCAGCAGCATTGGTGGAGGAAGGCCAGGGTACAATGTTTATCCTCTCAGCTACAAACAACTGCTTATGATTGATGATCTCTTTATAAACAGCGTCTCTCTTGTTGTCTCTGAAGGTGACTTGGAGTGCCATAAGATAATACTAAAATAAATACATTTGAAATAATCCATCCATTTTCTGAACTGCTTATCCAATCCACAGGTCACCAGTCTATCGCAAGGCTAATACAGAGGCAGCAACAACCACTCACACTCACACATATGGCCAGTTTAGAATTGCCAGTTAACTTAACATGCATATCTTTGGAATGTGGGAAGAAACCAGAGTACCTGGAGGGATCCCACACAGGCACATGCAAGCCAGAAGGTCCCTGCAGACATGAACCCAGAACCTTCTTGCTGTGAGGCGACAATGCTAACCACTGCACACTGTGCTACTAAATATGAAAAATAACATGGATTTTGATTAGATAGATCTTTGCAAGTGTCTTCCCACTTAAGTAGCCCACCTGTTTCTATTATTATTATAATTATTATTTCATTCTTATAGGGAGGTGACCCCTAATGGGAGCAGCTGCAAGAAGAAGTAGAATAGAGGGTTTGTGTTATAGAATTTTCTTCTTGCCATTTTCCTCTTTCATGCCTTCACAAATTTGGTGCTGGACTTCTAAGAATTGTGTCCACTTATAAAGCACTTCTTCACTCACACCACACAAAATCCATACGCTTATTTTACAGTTTGTCGATAAGGTCTACTATAGGCATTCTGCTTCTATGCCCTGTCCTATTTTTGAAAATAAAGCTGGGATAAAAACACCATTATGAATGAAATAACCATCAGTTTCAACTTTTGTTCACTCATACACAATATATTTACTGTTATAATGGCATTAATAACTGTAAGAGTGTTTTTATTCCACGGCCATATGTTGATTAAGTGTGAATAGTATGGTAGTAGTAAATGAGATATTAAAGCTTTCAAAATGTCTTAGACAAACACCATTTTCAGAAAAGTTGGGATACTTTACAAAACGGAATAAAAATAAAAACATCTTTGATATGTTAATTCATACAAAACTTCATTTAACCAACAATGTACAAAGAAATGTTTTTCAATTGTTTTACTAACCAACTAACTGTATTTTGTGAATATACAAAAAATTAGAATTTGACAGCTGCAACACACTCAACACAAGTTGGTGCAGAGGCACGTTTACCATTGTGTTACATCACCTCTTCTTTTAGTAACAGTTTTTAATTGTTTTGGAACCGAGGATACTGATTGTTGTAGTTTTGCAACTGGAAATTTTCTCCATTCTTGCATGATATAACACTTCAGCTGCTCAACAGTCTGTGGTCACAACTGTCTGATTCTTCTCTTCATGCTGCACCATACATTTTTAGAGGGGGATAGATCTGGACTAGCAGCAGGCTAGCCAAACACTCACTTTGTGTCTATGAAGCCACGCTGTTGATATAAGCATGGATGTCCTGGGAAGAGATGGTACCTTGATGGCAGAATATGTCTCTAAAATCCAAATATCCACCACAGCGTAAATGGTACCTTCACACACGCAACTCCACCATGCCATGGCCACTGATGGACCCCCATACCATCACAGATGCTGGCTTTCACAACCTTCGCAGATAGCAATCCGGATAGCCACTTTCATCTTTGGCACAGACAACTTAATAGCATTTTTTCCCCTGAAAATGACCTGAAAACTGAAATCATCTGAACAAACCACACGGCTCCACAGTCTTTCAGTTCATCTGAGATAAGCTCAAGCCCAGAGAACTCGCCTGCGTTTCTTCATTGAGGTGATCTATGGCTTTCACCCTGTTTAATGCAGTTTCAAGTTGTATTTCTGGATGCAGCGACAGACTGTTAAGTGAAGATGGTTTTCCAAAGTACTCCCGAGCTATCTTTGTCACATTACCATGACGGTTTCTTAGGCAGTGTTGCCTCAGGGCTCAAAGATCACATGCATTCAACAGAAAGTTCTGTCTTTGCCCTATATGCACTGAGATGTCTCCAAATTCTCTGAATCTTTTTACATAATATGCACTGTAGATTCCAGGTGGGGACACAAGCCAGTCTCACCATGGGGGGTTGCGTCCGGAAGGGTATCTAGCGTAAAACCTCGGCCAAATTACCAATGCAGATTAATCAGCTGTGGTGACCCCTTGGGGAGAATACAAGGGAGCAGCTGAAGGTTTTTTTATGCACTGTAGATGCAAAAAAAACCTAAATTCTCTGTGTTTGTAGAAAAATGTTCCTTTTGTTCAAACAAGTAGTATTACAAAAACTACTATTTTTTACAATTCAGGTATCGCGGACTAGCAGGGCTGGACACGGCCTGTAGGCCAGGAGTTTGAGACCCCTGATTTAAAATCTTTTCTTTGTACTTTTTGTCCGTTACATGATAGTTCACATGAATTAACAAATCAAAGATTTTTGTTTATATAGCCTTTTTGAAAATGTCCCAACTTTTCTGGAAATCTGGTTTGGATAAGAAAGACATTCTGAAGGCTTTCTTCTCTTATTTATCACCTCCATACTATCTACACTTAATCAACAAACGGCTCTAGAATAATATGTGGAAAACAGAGTAATATAAAACGGTGTGATAGCTGTATATTTCTTACTGTGCTTTGTTTGTGATGATGGTTCCGTGAATCTTTTTCCTCCAGAGTGCGTAGCGGACCATTGTGCTGTGGCTCTCTAGGCTGGCCTGTGTGCCGTTGATGGTTATAATGATGGTTTTGGTGGCTGTAAGGCACACGGGTGTGGTCTGCTGGTGAAGATGAGATTTTCCGTTCGACCTTCCCTTTGCTTCCATGATGTGGTGGTCTGCTGCTGCAGCTCTGGTTTGACGGCACTGGGTCACTGAAGCCATGTCTTCCAGCTCGCAGCTTAGAGGTTTCCTGTAAATGTGAAAAACCAACAGCAGAAATCAATTGCCGTGCTAAATTTCGGTAATTATTCTTATTGTACAAGCTCACCTGTTGCTGTGTAGTTGAGGTCCTATGGTCAGAGTGGTGGCAAGGACCTGCTCTGTCATTGGGAGGCTTCCAGTCATCCTGGTTGCAGCGTTGATGGTGAGGTGGTGATGGGGTATGGGCAAGTAAAGGTAAATGCCTGGATCCAGGATGAGAAGCCTGAACAGAAAAGAGTAAGGGAATAAATATCCTGAGATTACGCCAATAGGTGGTGCTGTTACACAAAAGTGTTATGTAGCTGGTTATTTACAAGTACATTTCAGACTTCTAAAAGATTTTTAAAAGGATTTTTGCAAAAAGTAAAATTGAAATACAGCTCAAAAGTGAAAATATACTCAAACACACTGATACCAGTTCAAAATGAACAGTAAGGTAAATGAAACTTTTGGTCAAGTTTGAGAACAGTGTCCAAATGTGTTTATCAATGTGAAAATAATAAAAAGTAAAAATCTTCAATATGCAACCCATTTTGATTTTCAAGTATTTCCAGGGACCAGCTTTAGCCACAATTATTGTTCTAAAGCCATGTCTCATTAAACTTCCAATTGGCCAGCACAGAAAAGAGTTGTTGTTCTTCATCATCTTCAGTGCTTCCTGTAGTTTCACTGCAAGCTGACTGACTAAACTGACTCTAAGCAAGATGCAAAAGCATCTGGAAATTTTATGTTTTTAAAGCTGTGAAATGGTTGAAAACTCTTGCAGTGGTGCAACTAAAAAAATATAACATCCAAATTAAATTTAAGACATTTAATACTTTTTAAGTCCTTTTAATTTCATGTGTTTTTAAACATTTTAAGACTTTTTAGCACCTGCAGTCACAGTTATCTACAAGTTGTGTTTAACAGATGAAACAAAGTTTGGCGTACTAAATCAAACACTTTTACCTGATCGGGTCCCGAGTCCCTTCTCTTCTTAGCTGGACACTCATCCCGGAGAGTTAAAGGGTGCTGTGGGGGTGGACTGTGGTGGTGAAGTTGCTCTCGTCGTTGGTGGAGGGCTGGTCGTTTCCATGGTCCTGTTCTGTTGTTCACCATTCTGCCTGGAAAATTCCTGCGAGGGTCTGAGTGGCCCCATATCTCTGGCGTGGTTCCCTGAGGTTCCCTGTTGTTGCGATGCAGGCGAGGACCCCCATGCTATCAGGGAAAAAAAAAAAGCATTCAAGATCATGAGGCAATTACTTTTCTATCAGCAGCATCTTACCACAGGGTTCCTGACATTGTTTTGCCAGTTTGCGTAGCGTTCCCCTGGTCCCGGCAGATAACTGTTGTTGGTTCCAGCTCGGTTGTGGAATGAACGCATGGAGTTGTGATGCCAGTTCTGGACCTCAAACTGCAGCTCTTTACCATCCCAAATGCGCAGCAGGTGCCTGTGCCCCTTTGAGATACCTTTGTCATGGACATGGTTGACTAGTCTGTCCCCCCTGTGGAAAACCACAACTGAACTCAGGATCATGTTATAGATAGGCATTCAGTGTAATTTCACCACAGTACAACACAAACGGGACTTTTCAAGTCAATACTCATATCCTTGATGACATCAAGGGTTGTACTGTTCGGTTTCTCAAGTACGAGTGAAGTTTTCTTTGAGAAAATGACACTGACAAAAGTGGTTTCAACAACAAATACATCATAGCAAGTAACGCTCAGTGTTTACCGACACAATGAAACAACACAGTAAAAACATTTAAAGTGCAGTATTATTGAAAAATATGCTTATTTACTTACCTGTTATAGGTACGACTTGATAGTGAATGATGTGGCTGTTTGCGCCCTTCTTGGCATCTGTAGTAAAGAAAACATGAAATCTATGTTGTCTTCATGCAGTTCTTGTGAAAACAGAATAAATCCTGGAGCTGTGACACTTTGGCTAGGGGCCTGAAGTGAGGTTAAAGTCAGTCTGACTTGCTTATCTAAACTGTTGATGTGACCAGTCATCATTTTTATTTCCCAAGAGTATGCTTCAAATAAATGCTCTTTGAATATACTGATCCGGGGTAGCTCACTGCTGAAAGCAACGTCAAGAAAACAGAAATTTGTTCAGGAGCATTAACTTAAAAACTCTGATTAAACCATGCCATTTGTAAAATCTACTTCAGTAGCAATAACATCTCTTTGGCCTGACTGATTTCCAGCCATCACTTGTTCATTAAAGGACTCAGCAAGAATAATTAATCTCAGTGGTTGTAATTCTTTTCTTTTTTTTTTCCTCCTGACAGTCCTTTAGTTCAGAAGCTAAAACAGTTTATGACCCACACCCAACAAAAAATGCTTGTTAGGCAATTTTTTGTAAAATAATTATTAGCATATTTGATAGCACCAGTAAACTCTTTTTAACTTGCATTAAGCAATTTTGATTAATTGACCTTCGTCAATATGGCGGAGGTATATGTTTTTGTCAGCGTCTGTTTGTCTGTTTGTGTGCAAAATAACTCAAAAAGTTATGAACGGATTTGGCATTCCCACATTTCGACTTCCCCACATATCATGACTATGAGAAAGTGTGTGTGCGTGAGCGCCTCATAGTGCCTTTGATCATGTCTTGGACATCAAAGGCACCACAATGATCATGCCTTTGATGTCCAAGGTACTATGATAGACAGAAAGTTAGAATATGCAGGGAAATAAGCTGCTTGGCATCTGATGTCCCCACATATCATGACTACAAGAAAGTGTATGTGTGTGCATGCGCGCAAGCGCTGTGGAGAGATCAAAGGATCGAGCTGCTTGGTGGAGGTCTGCGCTCTATGAGTGCTTTTCTATTTTTACTTCATGTTTTTCCCCTAGTCATCCATATCCCCACCCCCTTACAGAACCACTGGTTTAACCATGGTTACCACATTGACTAAACTGAACGTTTTTAGACTTGATAACTCAGTTAATTATTATTTTTTAAAGGTGATCTATAATGCTTTTTCTTATTTTTTTGTCATATACATACTGATACACCTGTGGATACTCAAATAAATATGGCAACGAATCTAATTGTAAGGAAAAGTACAAAACTGTGTGACGCCAATGATGGCTGATATCCTTGATATGGTCATCTCATGCACAGTAAGCTCCACCCACCTGCTGCTGTGAGAAAGTCAGAAGAAATATGGCTTACAGGGAAG
The DNA here is from genome assembly GCA_015106775.1 of Etroplus canarensis. Lineage (NCBI taxonomy): Eukaryota > Metazoa > Chordata > Actinopteri > Cichliformes > Cichlidae > Etroplus > Etroplus canarensis. The sequence continues at coordinate 10,161 of VUQH01037712.1, read as the reverse complement.
GGGATGGAGCTCAAACAGCTTGTTTCAGACATTAGATGAACTGAGAGGCTGTACCAAGGCTCAGGATAAAATACATGATGATTGTTTTTAAGTAGTCATGTAATGCTATTCTAATATATTGCATGACTAAAAATATGGAGTTAGAAATAAGTGTTTCCCTGCTTCATTTTTATTCTTATTCTTTCTCTCATTGGGTCATATGTCTCTGTCAGAACTGACTGAAAGTTTTCATATTGCCAAAAGCCACAACTGCACACGGCTGCAGTTATAATCACATTCATCGGTGTTATCCTCAACTGCTGCAACTGAATAGCTAGATTGAGGCTGCAGCTGAAGATGCTATAGTTTAATTCACCACAAGCCTGCCTGTTTAAACCGCAGATGGGTTTATTCCCACAGCTGCAGCTGAAGTAAGAGCTTTTCATGAATATGCTCATCAGACTTTCAGTTGATCAGCCAGCCACATAAAGTGGTGCTTATCTTGAGTCAGCCCAGACAGCAAAAGCTGAGGTCCCACCTGCTGAAATGACCCTTGTTGAGGAAGTTTGAGGTTTGAGTTATGCACTATCAACAGCCAATACATTCTTTTCAAAAATGTTTTTTCTTAACTCAAGCAGCTTCAGAAAAGGAAGTTTACTACAGCCTTAGTGGTTGATTTGATTAGACATTTCCTTATCATGAGGGGAAAAAAACAAATACTATACTACACTGCACTACACTGCACGATATACATAACCTGATACAATTTCCCCCCTGGGATTAATAAATTATTCTGATTCTCATTATCCACAGCATCTGAATCATGTATGTGCCCTAAAAAAGGAATATTGTCCTGTTAGTAACCAAAGTGTAGGTTTTATGTGTGGGTTGGGTCGGTGCTGCTGACCTTTGTGTGTGGCTCCAGGGGCGACCATTTACAGGAGCCCATTGTCCTTTGTTAGGTCCTCCAGCTGAATAGGAGTCCCATGTGTTACGGCCAGAGTAGAGCTCTGCTGGGTGATACATGCAGCCTGGAACACACATGTTGCTTTATGGGCAAGGTGTAAAAATAAATCAACATGCATTTATTTAAAGAGCCGGACTAAATAAAAAGCAATAAGTAAATTCTGCCATTGTCACGTTTAACTCAAATATTAGCATGCATATGGTACAATATATGTATATGCTGTATATATTTTGTATATATTATACAATGCCCATCATTATGCACCGTGGACCAGTTTTTTTTGTAATTAATTTCTACATTCAAACAATGTATATCAAAAAAAGGGAAAATTTAGTTCCACTTACACCTCAGGTTGATTTGCTGTTATGTGCTGTAATGAAGCAAGGACTCCAGTGATAATATAAACTCTACAGTACTGAAAACTGTGTAGCATGTCTGCTTTTAAATAGTCACGCACAAACACACCCACGCACTTAGTACTGAGACAGACACAAATATTGTGTGGTTACCAGTCTTGGTCTGTGTTTTGGAGGCCCTCCACTTCACACCTGAGAGCAAAAAAAGCAGTCTGTGGACAAAACAAGTGGCTAAGTGAAACACTGTGCATGAGTGCAGAGAAAGACATTTTTCCACAAGACTTCCATTTGTTCTGGCTGTATAATAAGATTTTTTTTTTCATGCTAGTTTGTGACTGAACCAACACCACGCTGTTATTCTGTGGGTCCCCAGTAGATTTAATTCAACTCGCTGAATTTTGTGCTGCACTGTATCTGCTCAGTGGTAATACCATCAGTCAGCCAGAGCTGCAATGTGCACTTGGCTTCTCTCTAATCACTGCTGCCCAGCAGCCACCACAGCCAGTGGCCATCCAGTGATGGAAAAAAGAAAACATTTGCAGTAAGACCATGGACCATGCCAACCTCACTCTGAAGACAAAGAAAAAAAACATGGTGGCCTGCTGTATTTTTTTCCTCACATCCCCTTTAAGCCACATATCCTTAATTTACTGGCAAACCCGGTGGTAGATGTGGCTCAAGTAAACATCAGACATCCACAGTGGGGGTTCATTCTGGCCTTCCAGCTTTTAATCAGGTGCTTGTTGAGGAGCTACATTTCTACTAAGCCACTAACTATACCATTCAGGTGCTTGCTGTGTTGCATCTCTGCAGAAGTTGTTTTTTTTTTTTTGAGTCCTAATTCGTATTTTCACTTGCAAAACTGCTGCCCTTTTCTTAGCATGGACAGAACAGATGTCATAATGCCTCTAATGATGTTGCCCTAAAATGAATGAAGCTTGTAAAGATACACTTTGTTTGCTGTAGTGGTAACAGGCTGTGCCTCTCTATGTGTTCACTTCTCACAGCTAATTATAGATTGTACAAAGCAGCAAACAACATTTTACCACTTCCCTCCTGGTACATTCATTCTACTATGGTTTTTTCCATAGTTTTGTGTGTGGTGAGACTGTTGCAGCTGTGCTATATTAACCTTTCTGTGAGTGTTGAATGAGTGAGGTAAGCAGCCTCTTCGAGGACCATTTCCAACCAGTTGCTAGAGCAACTGAGGCCAGACAGTTCGTACTGCTGTAGCTTGAGGCTTTTTAGACTCAACTGCATTTAAATGTATTTTTAGAGCAAACAGAGAGAACAACAGGCCTTTATGCCCATACAATGCTACACTGCTAACATACACTACAATAACAATGCAAGCTTTCAGTTCTACATATAGTGCTATCTGTCACCAGTTGCTATATAAAGCAATGTCTGGTAACATCTACTTTAATTCGCAGATCATCTGCTGCTGCAGAAACCAGTGTTTTCAGTGTGCTTTAAAATTTGAGATCATTTAAGAATATGTTAAAGTTACACTGCTGTGACTGACTCACAGCAATTACTTGCAAACAGTGTTTCACCGTTTTGCCTGCTTTCACAACATTTGCAGACAAAGTACTGCAGTTGCTGTGCTTGTAAGCACTGGGGCAACATTACACAGGCCATCTGGTGTAAACCCTCCCTGTTACAGTGTTGTAGGGGGAGCTGTCAGTCAACACCAGCTTACATTTGACTCCACACAACAATGGCTCTGTGCCTCCAATATTAAACCCATGTGTGCAGGGTTAATTCAAGACATCTGGAATTTAGCTCTGGGGCCAAATGATGTCATGTGCAAAATGGGTTAAGTTGCTGTAGGTTAAACTCCTTCACAGTGAGACAGAAAGAATGTGCAATACCAACAATGTAATATATAAGAGTTTACTGTATGAAATGCCAAATGCATAAATAACTGCATTACTTTCAGGCCACAACAGTCCTCCCTCTGATAAGGAGAGCATAATGCTGTGCGCAAACAGTAACATTTTTTGTTTATGATGGTAGGTGATTGACACCCAATGCTCTGCTCCCTCCCTCCCTCCCTCCCTGCTACCATACAACAGCCATGCAGAAGGACATTTAACTAACCTTTTGACAATTTCACCATAATAATAAATTTTGCTGGAGTAAACTAAATATATCTACTTGAAACCAAATATTGCGTGTGCGTGCATCTCTGAGGCCAATCTTACCTTCCAATAAGTGGTGAGAGAAGAGGCGGAGGGGAGACTTTCTGGTCCAAATTTGATGATGCTGTCAGGCAGGAATAGAAAGGCAGCAGACCCGCGCAGTCTCGGATCCCTTTAAATAGACATCCTCATCCTCTGCTAGCTGGCAAACACACACAGACACACATAGTAAAGAGACTGAGGAAATACCATCACCAGTTGGTGCACAGATGCACAAGACAAGGAAGGTTTTATTGTTTCAAAAACAAAAAAAGGGCACTTTCTCTCCTCCATCCCTTAAGTATAGCTGCCATTCTTTCTTTCTCTTCCAGTCTTTTCCACCATCTACACTGCTGCAAATCTGAACCTCTCCAGACAAAGAGAGAGAGAATGAAATGAGGTGTAAGAAAGAGGGAAGAGGAAACATTGGCCAGCAACATTTGACAGACTGGCAGACATTATTTTCATCTGGCATCTCTCCTCATTGGTCTGCCCTTTTGCCTTTGCTCTCTTCCTTACTTGTTTCAACAAGGCTCACTTTTTTCCCCCCTTGATATCCAATATCCCAGCCTTTCTCTTTCAGGCAATCTGTATGGCTCTGCCTATGCCTCACCCTTCCTTTTCTCTGCACGCTGTGTCCTTGTATCCCTGGCAACCAATGATATCATTTAGTCCAGAGCTGGGAGGAAGGCCTCGAGCAAGGAGGGGAGTTTTTGTGTTTGTGTGTGAATTTTGACATAGTGAGAGAGATGAGCAGGGGTCTATAGGATTCAGTATATAAAGCCACATTTCTCTGTTCACTCAATTCAGGTGTCCGTGTCTCTGTCAGCTCCCGAGATCTTCAGTTTGTGTCTTCCTCTGGATGCTTCAAAAACAATCTTTCACATTCATGTAAATCTTACACTGCACTGGCTGCAGTGACCCACTGCAGATGTGCAGATCTTTTTTGCTGAGACTCCATGTGTACATGTGTGTGCGCGCAGCGAGGATACAGCTCCTATACCATAAAAGGAAGGATGGGCTGCTTCTGGTGGCTCCTGGGCAAAGCTAACATAGAGAAGAGACGTAAGGATAACAGATGGAAAGGGGACTGGAGGAGCAACCATGTACAGACAGACAAGAGACCGGACAGGCAGTCCACCCTGAACTCATGCACGTATGTGATTTTATAGGACACCGGCCTGAAACAGCGTCACCATCACAGAGAAAGAACGTACAGTACGAGGCGAATATCAATCACATTTCTAAAAATAACATCCCCGCAGCCCCGCTTCCCTCAGCTCTATCCCCTTCTCTCTTTCTGTAATAGCAGCTTCTCCTGGTGTATGCTCCATAAAGCACAGCACTCCTGGGGGGGGGTGCTGGAATGTACCAAGGCAAGGTCAAGAACAAGAAAGAGGGGTGCCTTTTGCAAACAATGCAAAATGTACAGCTTTTTTTTCCTTGCACAGAGACAATGAAGCTGGAGTGAAGAATACACTGAGTGCATGTGTGTGTGTGTGTGTGTGCTCCAACAGAGAGTGGTGTTTGTGGTGAATGGTAACCTAGAAACGCACGTGCAGGTGGTTACCTACACAGGGTTCCTGTTGTACGACACAAACCCTAGATGTGCAGTTTTCTTTTCAAAGCTCACAAAGGGTCGTTTGTAGTATCCATCTTTTTTTTTTTTTTTTTTTTGAATAAAAAGCCCTGCGCAGCCAAGAAGTCCTTGCGTAAAAACGTGGTGAAGAAAACTGAAGTTTGAGCGCAGCCAGAGCAAGGAGACACAGCTCACACACTGCTCCAAATCAAGTGAGAATTCCAGCAACTTGCTTTGCGCTGAGGCTCCT
>VUQH01037710.1:0-14185 GCA_015106775.1 Etroplus canarensis | reverse complement strand
TATATATATATATATATATATATATATATATATATATATATATATATATAAATATATATAAATATATATATATATATTGCTTTAAGGATCCTAACACCTTATTTGGCACAGAGGTGATTTTAATGCCAAAATATGACTTTTAAAAAGCTGTTTCCATTCTTAAAGCCCGTTTGTGATTTATGAATATGATGCGTAAAAAGTCTAAAGTATTGACCCTAACCACCGGCTGTCATTTTGTCTTTGCTCTCACACCCACTGAAGGGCCCAGATCTCGCAAACCAAAGAAAGTGCCGACCCCGAGTAAAGAGGACAAGCGGCCCCGGACGGCCTTCACGGCGGAGCAGCTCCAGCGGCTAAAAACTGAGTTCCAGAACAACCGCTACCTGACCGAGCAGCGGAGGCAGAGCCTGGCCCGGGACCTTGGTCTCAACGAGTCTCAGATCAAAATCTGGTTTCAGAACAAACGTGCCAAAATCAAAAAGGCCTCCGGGAATAAAAACTCTCTGGCGCTGCATCTCATGGCGCAGGGACTGTACAACCACTCCACGGCCAAGGACGGCAAGTCGGACAGCGACTAGAGGAGATCAGGGGAGGGGAGGGGAGGTTCTGAACCATGCAATAAAATCACACAAGTACCAGCATTCATATTTAAACTCAACCAGAGACGATAACGAAACACTACGGTCTTCTGTGTGTGTGTGTGTGTGTGTGTGTGTGTGTGTGTGTGCGTGCGTGATGAGTTCTGTCCATGTCCAACCTAAGCCAAGATAGTGCTGTGTTTATGTCACAGCTAAAAGTGGGAAAATTCCACAGTTGTCTCCCATTAGATCCTTCCTCTGTGAATCCCCAGGTCCAATGAAATAGCCTTTCAAACAGTTCATACCAAGTGCTGCTGATAACTATAACAAATCAGCGCTCTGGATCTGCCGCAGCAGGACACGTGTAAAAACCTATGTTAAGCATGAACCAGCCACTTCCAAACGAGAGGATGATTAAATATCGGTGTCAGATTCGTGTGGGATGCAATAAGTTCAGCGGCATTTAAAGAAAAAACGAATTTACGAAATATTTCTTAAATGTTGCCAAATAATAAATAAATTCAAACTAAGTGTACACCGCCATCTTGAACTACCTTAAGGACACCGAGGCTTGTGTGTGTGTGTGTGTGTGTGTGTGTGTGTCATTCTTGAACGCAGAATTCCGTTGTTGTCACGTACATGGGGTGCAGGAGGCGCTAACCTGGAACAGACCCAGGTCAGATATGGACCAGAGAGACCAGCTGAGGACAGATGTTTGTCCTGGTGACAAAGTTTAGAATGTGTCCCCGTGATTCGTGAGCTCCACACAACCTACCTGTGCCTGCTGGAATTCATCCTGCCCACGTGAGATTTAATTAATAAAGCCGTGATTTTTGTTTGTTTGTTGTTTTTTGTTCCTTTGTTTTTGGGGTGTGTTTTTGTTTGTTTGTTTGTTTTTACAATGGACAGACTAACTGTGACAGCGCTCATGTAAAAGTTTAAAGGGGGACGCAGAGAGGACAGGACTTTGACAGGCGTACAAAGGTGGGCAACAGCGTCCAGTGGGAGCTGAGATCAGGATGCGCTCGAGGGATGCTGAAGGTTGTCCGTCACGCGCGCTGCAGTCCCGCGTGACCGTCAGGCCGAAACTGCTGTCTGAAAAAAAAAAATACAAACTCTACGCTAATATCCAAAGATTTTTTTTCCTGTTGCATTCTGGGAACTGTGAATGGCCCGCTGTGTTCTCTGTGTTTGTAGCCTACTTTCCTACCGCACTGGTTATTTCCTTCACCGCCTCTTTTCCCGTTTTTGTTCCCGCTGTGGTGAATGTTCACCTGCAGGCCCGCTGGTTGTGGTGTCTGCAGCCTCCTCAGGAGCCGCAGCGCGCCCCGAAATGCGGGAATGTAACAACACAACACGTTTCATATGTGGAATTAAAGCTCTATTTTATAGAAACTGTCTGCTCAACAGTGTTTCATACCAAAACGGATCTAAAACACACACACACAGCGCGCGCGCGCGCGCAAATGAACACAACTGGTTTTGACTCGAATTTTGTCATTTTTATTTTCCTCCAAGGCCAAGAAAATTTGAAAAATAAAAACTACCCAATGAACACGTTTCTATTAATATCAAACCGCATCTTCCGGCCAAACTCTGGACCTGTAGTAGGCTTGCTTATTGGCGACCCGGGAATGTTCAAGAACATAGTTTTTATTGTTGTTAACAGAGGCCGCCATATTCTTATCTTAAACGCAACAAACATCTAAAGCCATGTGGAGACGGGGCTCTGGAGTGTTTACATAACTTATTTTTCCTGCAATAACTTTTGTGTTTGAATGCAGCGTCCTCGCCGGGTCTGATGAACCAAATCCTGGTCTTACATGCAGTGAATGTTTGGACTTCTTTCTTATTTTGTGTGATAGATTCAGAGTCATGATTTCTCGCATTGAGTTAGAAACCTGGACGAGCTTCTGCCTTAAAGTTCTGTAAATACAAGGTGAAAGTATTACGATGCTATAAAGAAAGCGCAGCTGTGTTTTCTGTGTGGAAAAATGGGAGTTTTTTTTTTTCAATTAAAGATTTTTAAAGATTAAATAGTGTTTTCCGCTCTCAGCTGAGGTTCTCTTTTATATACAACATGTAAACAATTTATATCATAATGGTGTGATGGTAAATAAACGACAACAATGCAGATTTGACTTTTCAGATTATTTTATTTGATGACAGACACGGATCAGGAAGCCAGTAGTCTACAAAAAAAAAAGGGGGGGGGGGGTCACCTGGCAGAGAAATTTAGAATTTTGTGTAAATCTTTTTAAAAAAAATTGAAATATGTTAATACTGATTAGCATGACAATGAGAGAGCTGACACAACATGGAGATCACTTGTGGTCTGCACACCCAGGCATACACTAAACACGTTTCCTAGAAAGCTGCACTTGTTGACCAAATTCAGGTGTTTTTAAAATGCTGCCAAGGTAGCAGTCACTCAGTCACTGCATTTCCCAAAACAGCTCATATACAATCATCAGTCTGAATTCCCAACTGGTGGTTGTACTCACCTCTTCTCCTAAGAACACATTAAAAAAATGAAAACATAAGAGTAAAATATATTGTTCTTTTTGGTGGAAACATCTCCTAGTTTGATCTCTCACATTCAGTTATGAAGAGCATCTTTAAACCTTCTACACTAATAAAAGTGTACTGTTTGAAGCTTCTTAAACCTGATCATTCGGAGATACAACTTTACTTTTACTTTTGCTATACTTTTCACACAACAGCACTCACAGTAAAATGATGAGATAGCATTAATGGCCACAGGTTTTCAACCCTGGGTCATGACCAAACATGAGGAAGAAAGAGGGGTGTCACTGCCATGGGAGGATTGATTAACACTGATAAATTCATCTGAGGTTTCTATTTAAAAATAAAATCCAATTACATGTTTGACACAATCCATTTGGTGCACTCTCTGTGTTGTTAGAAATAGGCTTGTAAAGTATGCCACATTCAGATTCAGAAGTCTTTTTCCATGCTGGTCTTGACAGTTTTGGGATCCTAAATGGGGCCACGTTACAGAAAAGTTTGAAAAATTCTAATATCTAGTGAAGTCATTGCTTTAGTAGTCTACACAGTGACTGACGGAAGTCATGAGAAGATACATTCAATATTCATTAGGTGTATATCATTTTACACATTTTGGAAAAAGATTTCATTCACATTTACAGCTGATCTGAGCATGATTTCAAATGCTCACAGCTTAAAATGTGGAAGGAGGGGAGCAGCAGGAACTCTGACCAAACAAATAAGTGCATGTAACCACTTATCATGGTTTCTGCAGTGGCTCTGAAGTCAGTTTTGATAACTTTTCCATTTCCATAATTTTCTAAAACCACCTTACAGTAAGGAAAAGCTTCTTGCCTTTCTATGTTGTGCTCACTCACAGTGAATTTAGCAATCAAATTTATGCAAACTTCTCACCAAAAACTCCTTTACATAAAAAATATGAGCCATTTTATTGAACTCTTTTATTCTTTGATCATCAGGGTATTTATGGGCTGCATCTACATAATTTCTCTTTCACATTTTTCTTGTTAATGTGTGATTCAATATATTTTCCAATAAGATAATCACACCAACACAGTATGAAATTCACTTTCTAATAAGAGCAGAGGAGGGCTCAGAGGAATTGTGTAAGAATGAAAAAGTCACCATCAAGGTTCAAGGTTTGCGATCACAACATTAATAATGCCTTTATAACAGCTAGTAACAAACTGAGTCATAGTGTCAGAAAGCAACCCTACTTTTCCAGGACAGGCATGCCAACCCCTAAAGAGCAGTGTAATCCTGGATAACACATTTTCATATTTTGAGCGTTCATTCACAGGAAAACACTTCTGGAGATTATTCAGTCAGGTCCATATTTGATTATGTAGTATCCATACAAACTGAGGGTTCATGTGTTGCACAAACCATGATAAAACAGTAAAAAAGCCAGCTGAAATATAGACAAAACAAGCATTACTTCCATTAGTATCTTCACTTCAAATTCCCAATCGATTTGGCTGCCAGTCACAGCAGAAAATGTTACTTGGAAGGTAAACAGACCTTTGAAGGCGAAAAGACGCATGACTGAGGGCACTTTGCTGATAGCCAGTCAAAATTATCTTAAAATTCAGAACCCTTCTTCCTCTTCACAACTAATCCAGCAGCCACAGAGGTCACTGATAGTGTTGCTAAAACCTTACAGACATATATGTTCATGGCTGAGAGCAGTTTACCTGAACATCTGAGCGTGGTAAGAAAAATCAAACAAGAAGCAGAAACAAATATGGAGAGAGAGTGATCCATTAACAAAAAGCCAGAGAGTTGTCTGGGACCCGTCCATTGGCAGCGGCAGCAACAGTGACCTGGGCTCTTTGAATGGCTGCAGAAGCCCTCATCTGCATTTCCTTTCTTAGCTGGCTTGTATGTGGAAGTAACGCCCAACGGTCCCTGACTTGATGAGCTGAGCTAGTCTTGACTTGGGTGAGGAAAGGGAAAAAATAGCTGTGAGCTGGGCTTCTATGCATAGTCTGGGGCTGTCATTTGAAGGGTTTGGGGGTGTCAGGGCTGTGCAGGAGGTTGAGAGGTGGGGGGGTGTATTGGCCACAGAACCTGGAAGAAGGTCAAAATACTTTGGGTGTCCATGCAAAAAGCAGCAGGTGACAAAAGTACAGCCAAGAAATGGTGAGAAATGGACATCTTTTTCCTCTTTGGTTCCAACTGTAGAGATGCAGGACTAAAAGAGAGGAAGAGAGAGGGAGGGAGTAACTTGTCTTTAACATAATTCTGATGGTGCATTATTCCCATTTGTTCCACTTAAGGCATTTTTAAAACCTAAAAACTTAATGTTATATTCAAAATGTCCAGAGTTTTCCTAGAAAACTTGAAAAATGATCAAACGCAATGGATTCCAATATACTATGTGTAGGGCAATGGATATTGTAGGTGGTATTTACATTTTATTTGTCTGCTATAAAGAGCATGCACATGTTCAAATGTTATCAGCCTGGTAAAGATCCAGTATCAGTTAATGCTCCTATAACTTTTGCATGATAGTTATCCTGAAGACTAGAGTTTGTGTCCCTGTCAGACCATCTTTCTTTGGAGATGTGTTCACTTTTGCTTTTGACTTTTCAGTTAAGATTGGTGCTTGATTATGTTTAATTACCAAAAGTTCTTGGTTAGGTTTATGATAAAGATGAGGCCTTTTTACACCTAGGTTCCTTTCTATCTATCAATGACCAGAAAGGATAACAGTTCCAGCCAGCCATCGCAAGAAGGATAAATTGGAGCGGCCAGGAAAGGAAGGACATTCTGCTGCAAGTGGTGGTTAGCATTGGGGTTGGCTGTGGATTTGATTGCTAAAATTGGATGACAAGAGAGTTGACTGACTCATGTACCTAACATTATCACCTTATAGTAGGTGAAACAGGACACTGACTAGCCATATTCAAGGGAGTGATACCAACCATTTAACAATGCAAAAATATTTGAACCAGTTGTACATAGTTGTGCAAAAAAACATCATGCTGATTCAGGAGTTACCTGTATTTATGATCTACTTAAAGTGACCTGCTTCTCAGAAGGTTGGGTACTTTCACAGATCCTGTCCCCAACATCTTTTCAATACCAAAACTCACAAACTGACATCAATACCTACCTCATGCTAGGAATGGCCAGCCGTATACTTACTTCTGAATGCAGCTTCCTCAGCTTCAGCATCTGAAAGTTGTTGCCGTCTGACACACACCTTGTTTGAACCCTTTAATCTGTGTTTTATTTCCTGCCTACACATTATTTGTTGTGTTTCTAATCAATGTTGGCACATGTTGAAAGAACTTTAACACTGCCGAATCTCTAAGCACAACCTTAAATTAAACTAGAAAATTAATTTCCTGTGGAAAAGCTGAAAGACTTTGCAGTGCATTGCTGAAAAGCTGAAATTATGCCTAAATTTACTAAAACAGCTTTAGTGAATGGTACAGCAGATGATCTTACAAGCTAAAGTGAAGCTGACTGAATAGTGTAACTTAATAACTAAACAAGTTTGAAAAAAAGCAAAACCCTGAAAACCAGAAAATACATTCCTTTGCTAAAAATAATCTGGAAACAAAGCATGATCCCATGCAAAAACAAAACAGTCTGAGCATTTCACCTTTTTTCTTTTGAGTTTTTACCACAGCATATAATGGGTTCCCATATAAATAGCTTAAGAGCTACATGTAAAATCCATAAATGTTAAAAAAAAAAGGACTGAAAATTTCTAAAAGCTTAAAACCTAGAAACAAGCTTCATATTTCAAAAGTAAAACAAAATATTTCAACAAGCATAAAATAAAAAAACTGACTAAACATTTTGATAAGAATATGTTCAGCTGAATATTAGAAAGCAGGGAAACTAAAAAAGAAACGGTTTAGTGTAAGAACGCATTTCTTTAAAGAGCTGAATATTTGAATATTGGCTTTGAAAGTAAACCCTACAAAAAAGTGACAAACACTAACACTCATAAGTTTGGGATCACCTGCAAATTTCATCGTGTTCCAAAGAAAAACACATTTTCATGTAATTTACAAGCAATTAAAATTTATCAGATTTTTTTGAAAGAAAAAATGTACCTTCCAGTGTTCTCTTGTATCTCCCTAAGGGGTCACCACAGCAGATTAATCTGCATCAGTAATTTGGCGGATGTTTTATGCTGGATGCCCTTCCTGACACAACCCTCCACGGTGAGAGGGGCTTGTGTCCCCACCTCTAATTAAGCCAGGGACCTTTAGCTTGTAAGGCAAATGTGTAAACTACTACACTATGGGGACACTAGATAATTTTTAAAGAATTTTACATAGAGGCCTATTATCAGCAACTGTCAGTGCTCTGCATCAATCTCCTGTTATGGCTGCTATTCCAAGTTAATCATTTTATAAGGCTAAATGATCACTGTGTTGCACAACTGAAAACTGTTGTACTAATAAGGGAGCAAAAATGGGAGCATGGCATTCTTTAGGTTAGTTTAGTGTCTGCAAACAGTTGTTTGTTTACAGGCTCAAAATGGCCAGAAAGAAAGAACTCTTTTTGGAGACCCGTCAATTGATTGTTGTGCTTAGAAAGGAAGGCTATTCAGTACAAAAAAATTGCAAGAAACTTAAAATCTCTTACCATGCTGTTAACTACTCCCTTCACAAAGCAGCAGAAACTGGCTTTAACAAGGACAGAAAAAGGAGTGGGAGGCTCTGATGCACAACTGTGCAAGAAGACAAATATCTGAGAGTGTGTAGTTTAAGACAAAGATGCCTCACAGGTTATCAAAAGGATTTTTATATTTTATCTTCTTAACTGTACTGCTCTCTCTTATTGATATTTATGTATATTGGGTGCCTGTAAGAATAATTTCCCCCCTGGGATTAATAAAGTATTCAGATTCTGTTTCAACTGGCAGCTGCACTAAATAGTACCCGTCAAACACCAGTGTCAGCATCAACAGTGAAGAGGTGACTTCAGGATGCTGGATTTAAAGGCAGAATTGCCCAGAAAAAAAATATGTTTTAGACTGGCCAGTAAGAAGAAAAAAATGATTTGGGCAAAAGAGCACAGACACTGCACACTGGAAGACTGGAAGAAGGTGTTGTAGACAGATGAGTCCAAGTTTGACGTTTATGTAGTAAACAGAAGAACATTTGTGAGATGCAGAACAAATGAAAAGATGCAAGAATAGTGCTTAATACCATCAGTAAAGCATGGTGGAGACAGCATGGTGGTCTGGGGGTGATTTAGAGGTGGTAAAATAAGAGATTTGTACAGAGTGGAAGGGACCTTGAGGAAAGAAAGCTATCTTAAGATTTTGCAATGCCCTTTGCCATACCCTGCAGACAGCACTTGATTAGGGCCAATCATCCTACAACAGGATAATGACCCATAACACACCTCCAAAATATGTCAGCAATATTTAAAGAAAACGCAATCAGCTAGAATTCTGATCAGAATCAAAGTTCTCTGATCTGAACTCTATCGAGCTGTTGTTGGAGCAGCTTGACCGTATAGTACGGAGGAAGACTCCATCACGCCAATCCATCTTGTGGGAGATGCTCCAGGAAGCATGGGGTGAAATCTCATCAGATTACTTTGAAAACTGACAGCTAAAATGCTGAAGGTCTGCCAGGTTGTAAGTGCTGCAAAAGTTGTTTTTTTAGATAAAGTTTGGAGAACACATTCATCATCTTCATTAAAATCATTATTTCCAACTTTAACAATGTCCGCATGTCATGTTCATTTGTTATTTTCCTATTCAGACTCCTGTGTGTTTTCATGGAAAACCAGAGAATTTCCAAGTGATCTCAAACTTTTGAGCAGTAACTCTACTGCATTTTGCATTTTCTTTTAAAAAGCCTGCCTATTTTAAAGCTCTACCATAAGCTTCTTTTGACATTTGCAAGCTTTTATAGTCTCTCATACAAAACTTCCCGGTAAATCTATTTAAATTTATTTTGAAAACCTGACAAGCCAGACATAAGCTAATCACCATCTGGGCCTATCATTTTAAAATAAGAAAACTTAGTCTAACACCATATGAGCTCATTTTAAAAGCCAGGGACTTTAATTTTTTTTTTAAACTAACAGTACACTGCTTTTACCTTCAAGTATGTTTAAATCTGAAAATCCAGCAAACATCTGAGCTTCTGTTAATATAACATTTTTTTTATCTTGAGAGCACAGCTAGTAAGTTCTTCTAACTAACTGCAAGTCCCTCCTTTTAGGGACTTGACTTTCATATTTCACCATGCTCATCTTACATTGCATTACCTACTTTGTAGGTGAACCCAATATTCTTATTTCATCATCTCACAACTTTTATTTAGTAAGTTTGACATATCCAAGCATCCTCATAATTTCTTCTAACTAATGCAGGCTTTATTTTCAAAGCCTATACTTCAAGGAATTCTAGTATGATCATAACTGAGGGAACACCAAGTCCCTTCCGTTAGCCCCTTTAGAGTCTTCTTTCAAAGTTGAAGCTAAGAAAGAGCCTCTCACCAAGTCCCTGTTATCTACAATAGACTTTTATTTTGAAGGCAGTGCGCTTAGCAGCATGTGTGCAGGAAGTACACAAACAGAAGTTTTGAACTGAGTTAAAAAGTTGTTTAGAGTCTAAATTTTTCACACATGTAAAACCAGTAAAAGTCATGTTTATTTGCTCCCAAACAAAAGCTTGATCTTTCTCAAGCACAGAGTACACAAGGCAGGTATTATAATATGTAGATACTAGAGGGTGTCCATCAGCCATTTAATGTGATGATAGTAGATCTCACAAGTCAAAAAAGGTGGGGAACATAAGCACACATCACTGAAGATGTTGCCTCCATTTATATTTTTGATCAGTGGTGGTAATTTCAAAATCAGAATCAGGACTCTTGGATTAAATTAAACTGCTTTAATTTAATTTAAGAGTAGGGAGTTGAAGTGCACTCCCATCACCTTGAGGATTATAGCTAAAAAAAAAGCAGAAAATCAAAGTGCACAGAATATAAATTGCAACTGTTAAAACAATAAAACATATGAAAAGGTTTGATAAAACTTAACAGTTTTATGTTTTGACATCTGTATAGTGCTCTTTTGGTTTTTCTTTCAAATGCTTTGATGGCTTGTTAGAAAATATTTCAAAATATTTAAAGTAAATGTGTAAAAAAAAAAGTTTAAAAAGTAATTTATTAGCTCTTTTTAAGTGCTTGTCATTAGCCAGTGAAAGCCAGTGGAACATGGTACTGGGATTAAGTTAGTTTTCACACTTCTAGAAGAAAATTCATTGCTCAGAGCCATGTGGCATTATTTGCGAAAGTAAGCAATAGTACCTATAATTTAAAAAAGGACAGGTGCATGTTGAGTCAAATATTACTAAATTTGTGCATAATTTTCATTAACTTGTCCACTTGTTCTCTAGCTAAAAGTAGAGCATCAAGAGGGAAAACATACAAAATATCTTATTTACCCAAAGTTCATGCATCTCCTTGTCATAAACTTAACCCCTCCAACAGGCAGAGGCAAAGGGCAGACTGGCAGAGAAAGGAAAAGTACATATCACAAAGTCTTGATGTCCCCTGTGTCTTCGTCAGACAAAAGACCACTCATCCAGTCCCCCTTCCCCCCACTGAGTAATTTAGCCATAGTTCTCTAAACGTTTCCTAGTCAAACTTGGAATATGGAATGACGGGGACGGGGGCTTTGTGGCGGAAATATAATTACGGCTGCTAAAAGATGGTGAAGGCTGAGAATGGGGGATGACATCAGACCAATTTCACACCCGGGCCTCGGATGGCCAGGCCAAGCCTGGGCCTCGCTGCGCTACACTGATCAAAGCCTGCAGCAGCCGCCCCAGAGGCCGAAAAAAAGGGGGACTTAACTATGCTAATCTCCAGGACAAATATATTTTAATCTTGTTAAAATACAAGTTAATGCTGTAGCTCAGTGATCAAACTTTATGCTATAAGAGTAAGGATACAAGGATACAAAATCACACTTTGTCTCAAAGACCTTTACTATTCAACAAGTGAATGTTAAGTCCTCGAAAAACGAAAGCTGGGGAATGATCAAGTATTCATACCTCTGTAATATCCTGTTCTGACACTGTGAGCTCAGCACATGTCCTAAAGTAAGGGATAGCACTAGCTATGTGTCCCATAGTCTACTACTGCCTACAATGACAAACCTGTGAGCTCTAGCAGCACATGCTTAAAAAGTTGTACCATAAACATCATTCATATTTGGATAAATATTTGAAGCTATTTCTCAGCCAGAGCAGCTAATGGAGGAAGAACACTTTTTATAATAGCTGCCCAGAGTCCAAGGAAATAGTTAATGTGTATTTTGAACCGGGTCATTGTTCAGCATCAGTGCAGAACATTTGTGCATGCCATTGTCACTATAAATTTAAGCAACATCTTATGGCTACATGAATAATTGGATGGAAAATAATCTTAGTAAGACAGATATGGAGCTTTTATCTAACATGTGCTTACATTGTGAAAAAAATGCATATGAAAATGCTTGTCTTCTAAATATATACATATGCACGCATTCATGCATGATCGGAAATGACTCTAAAAGTTAATGACTTCCAAGTCGAACCAAGTCTGACCCAGGATTTTCATGGCAATCCATCTGTAACTTTTCCTGTAATCCTGCTAACATACAAAGCAGCCAAACAAAAAACACTATAACTCCCCTTGCAGAGGTAATTAAAATCACCATTCATTCTAAATAAACATTTGGTGATGCCAGTAAATCCATCCATATGAAGTGATATTTTTGTGTTTTCAGTTCTCAGCTAATAGAAAGGGCATTAGAAAAGAAGGGCATATTACAAGAAAAACAAACTGCAACATTCCTTTAAAGACAGCTAGACTTTGTTTGACTTGTTTCAGCTAATAGAAAGTTTATAATATTTACTTTCACATATTTTACCAACAACTTAGTATTTATGACCTCACTGCAGCTCTGCTTGGTACAACTAAAAATTAAACGGTGAGAAATTAACATTAAATTAAGCAGGTCTTTCACCCTGTAGCCAGCAAGCACCTTGGTAACCCTTGATCTGCCAGGGGTGGAAGCTGAGCTCCTTGACACTTCCAGACAGGCAGCTATACAATGAGCTTGTATGGATCCTACTGTGACTTCAGTCCCTGGATGGAGAGGAAATTAAACCGGCAGGGAGGGAGGGAAAGGAGGGAGGTGCTGGTGCAGAAACAGCTAGGCCTGAGGAGAAGGTAGAGAAATGGTGCTCAGCATAGCCACGTTAGTGCCAGATTTGTTTCCACTGCAGTCACACTAATAAATTCTCATAATAACACATTTTAATTCTAAACTGTCTTTTTTAATGAAAACCATCACCATTGTTATTCTTGGTGGAGAATACAAGGGAGAAGCTGAAACACACACACAAACACCATCATTATAGCATAAGTTACAAAATAATCCCTGTGACCATGCTAACATGTTGAATCAACCACTGGCAGTCAAAGCTGAAATTTTTGTTTTCATTCAGAACAAGGTCATGTGGTGGGACCTGACCAATCAAGGAAGGACTCATAGTGACTACAAACCCTCATTCAAGTAGTGAACCTTTTTCTGTGTCATTGTTTCTAAAAATATCAGTTGTTGCTCTTCTATAGTAAATAACAGTCCAAGAGTTTTTGAACTGGGACAGGGTCAGCAGCATTAACAAAAGTCTTTAGTTTTAGCTTGATTTATGCTTATGCGTTACACTGATGCTGAAGGTACGTTGTAGCCACAAACCTCTGTGAAACACCTCTCCAGAAATGTAACCACATGTCACATTAATGCAGAATACAACTACTGTAATCAGCCACTTCGGTACTGTTATTTCCTTCTACCTCTAAGCCTCAGTTTTTAAATAGGCTTGAAAAGTCAACTGGTAAATATGGTGCTCATCTATCAACGACCATTTTACCCCCTCACTGCAGGTTGCACAACAAATACAAATGCTCAAATATGGAGGGAACAGGTGGACCAAAGCTGCCAGGACTCAGTCAACTGGTGTAGGCAGAAACTGCTTTCACATCAATGTTTTTAATTTCAAAATTGATTATTAAATCAAAACTTAACTAAACTGAAAGTAACATACTAGTATAAGGCAGAAAAAAATTGTCAAAAAGCAAATATAGCAAAATATTACAACAGCACTGAAAGCAGTATTGGTTGAGCAAGCCACAGCAAAGGCGCCAAACAGAAAGGATTAAATAAAAAAAAAATATGAGCCTAGCTCTAAAAATATGGCTTGAGTAACTGATAAGACCCAAAAGGAAGATGGACATGTGACTGCTCCATTGTTTCCAAAAGTCTCCATAGATATGAACAGCCAAGAATAGAGTGGTTTTTCAGTTCAAACAGCCTAAAAATAACTGGGGTTTTTTTTGTGTTTTTTTTAACCATTATTACCTATGCTTTGGCACACACATGGTCTGCTAATTATTTCCTCAGATTTTAATTCTAAAATATGCACTATATATATATATATATATATATATATATATATATATATATATATATATATATATATATATATAAACATATAAAATGACATAATTACAGGAGTTTCAAAAAAGCTGCAATGAAAAATACTCAAACAGCCAACTCAATTTTCTTTGCACTTTTTTACATAAAAACAATAAAATTCTGAAGCAGTCTTTAATTAAAACATAAAATCAGGTCTCACTCTGGACAAACTCATTTGTAGCTTAGCTACACAGGACTATTTCAGGAAGCACATGGCTGTAGGATAGAGTTTAAGTTGTGGGTGGTGGTGGTGGTGGTACTGGATGTTTTCCATGGGAGGCCACAGAAGGTGCTAACCTCATCCTGGAGTGTGTGGGAGTTTGATGTGTGTTTAGAAATGTAATGATTGAGGACTGCATCTTTATTTGAATAGAACATGAGCACACTGTTGACCTTTAGTTTGAGGAGGGGCTCGCAGAGGGAACTAGTTTGTTGGAAGGGAACAGATACTGTTCTTTTAAAATTTCAGGACTATGACTGTGCTATTTAATGATTTGTGTTCACCAAAAAGAATTATAGTGCGCCCATTTAAAAAAAAAAAAAAAAAAAAAAAAAAAAAA
>VUQH01037709.1:0-10485 GCA_015106775.1 Etroplus canarensis | reverse complement strand
TCCAGATGACCTGGCCTCCACAGTCACCTGACCTAAACCCAATCGAGATGGTTTGGGATGAGATGGACAGCAGAGTGAAGGCAAAAGAGCCAACAAGTGCTCAGCATCTTTGGGAACTCCTTCAAGACTGTTGGAAAATAATTTCAGGTGACTACCTCATGAAGCTCATTGAGAGAATGCCAAGAGTGTGCAAAGCAGTAATCAAAGCCAAGGGTGGCTATTTTGAGGAATCTAAAATATAAAACATGTTTTGAGTTATTTCACACTTTTTTCTTCACTACACAATTCCATATGTGTTCATTCATAGTTTTGATGGCTTCAGTGAGAATCTACAATGTAAATAGTCATGAAAATAAAGAAAAACCAATAAATGAGAAGGTATGTCCAAACTTTGGACTGGTAGTGTGCTCGCATGCAGAACACAGGGGGCAAGGAAGAAATGCAAAACATAACTATTGCAACAGAACTCTGGGAGACAAAAACATAATGAATAAGCACAGAGACTGAACGCAGGAAACCAGGGGACACAAGGAGAGCTAATAACGAAACATGGGCTGGGGCAGAAACAACAGAACTAAAACATGAAATACACAACTAAGGGAATGCATGTCAACTGAAGAAAAACAAGAACAGGACAAAAAAAGGAAAACTAAACACCCTAGAAAATAACAAAACACTGTCCCACACACCAAAAACCATAAACCCTAACACAGCCCTCTATATTCAGAGGCTTGAGACAACTGACTGTAAACCAGTTTCATGGCCAGGCCTGTTTCCTCTTTAGCCCTTGTCAAACCGAACAGATAAAAGGTCTGGAGTTGATTCCAAGAACTGAACTTACATTTCATAGCTGTTCACTGAAACTCTCAATATAAAGAGATGTTGATGCAAGTGAAGGAGGTCATTATTAGGCTGAAAAAATAAATTAAACCTATCAGAGAGATATCAAAAACTTTAGGAGTGGCCAAAAGAACAAGCTGCAAAATTCTAACGAAGAAGGAATGAACTGGCTAACTCAGCAACACCAAAAGGCCTGGAAGACCATGGATGAATATTAAAGTGGATGATCTCACAATTCTTTCCTCAATTAAGAAAAAAAACCAAATAAAACTTTACAACATATATAGCCAAGTCAAGAACCCTCTCAGGGAGGAAAGTGTATCACTATCAAAGTCTTCAATCAAGAGCTGCCTTCATGAATGCAAATACATAGAGTTTACAACAAGGTGCAAACCAGTGGTTACATTCAAGAAAGGAAAGCCAAATTAGATAGAAAACATCTAAAAGAGAATGCCCAGTTTTGCGGAAATGACGAGAAAAGAAAAGTGTATACAGTAGAAGGAAAGGAACAGCATATGGTCTGAAGCATACCATCATCTGTCAAAGATATTGGAAGCAAAGAACTGACATGGGTATGTATGGCAGAAAAAGGAACCGAGTCACCGGTGACTATGGGTGATGCGACTGCTGAAAGAAGTACCTGGATGAAATCTGAATTGTACAGAGTTATAATCTCTCCTCAGATTCACTGAGATACTGCAAAACTGATCAGATGGTGCTCTGCAGTGGAAATGGATAATGATCCAGGACATACTGCAAAAACAACCAAAGAGTTATTATATATGGGGTGTTCTTCAATGGCCAAGTCAGCAACCTGATCTCAGCCCAACAGAGCAGCTTTTCAGATACTGAAAACAAAACTGATCGTAGACAGACCCACAAACAAGGGGAAACTGAATGTGGCTATATTAAAGGCCTGGCAGAGCATCTCAAAGGAGGAAACACAGATTCTGGTGTCTATGTCTTTGGCTCTAGACTTTGGGCAGGTATTAACTGGAAAGAATTTTCTATCAAAGTATGTAAAACAAAAATATTGTTATGCTTAAAATTATGTAAGTTTGTTCCATTACTTTGGGGACTTTGTATAAAAATGGCTGTAATTCCTAAACAGTTCATACAGTCCTTTTGTTATCCCGCTTGAATTAAAGTTGAAAGTCTGCACTTAAATCACATTTTGATTGTTTAATTTAAAAACTTGTGATGATGTACAGAAGCAAAATTATTATTATTTTTTAAAGTACCATTGCCCCAAAACTTATGGACCTAACTGCACCAAGTTATTGATTTGTGGTCTCAAATCAAATGGCAATGTATCAATCTGCAGTTAACAATTTAATACCATGGTCTGCCATTTATCCTTCCATTCTTTATATCTCTTGGTGTTTTCCTTCAGCTTGGTGTACTTTCCTGTAGGTGTTCTCTACTGTTGGTCCATGCATGGTTTCCTGAATTCTGTGTTTTAACTTCCCATTTCCTTTTGAAAGTCACTTCTCTTGTATGTCTTAGTTTATTACGCTTTATTTTCTTAGGCTTTTTTTTGCCAGTTATCTAACTCCTTTCTTCTGAGTATTGCCATGAATTCCTTATATATGGCTTGCATTTTTCATTCATTTAGATTTGTTTTTTGTTGATTTATGGACATGCCATTCACTATTATCCACAGTAATGACAATTTGATGGTGCAGTGATGATATCATTTGCAATAATGTACAGCAAATCTGTCCTGATGTAGTGCTTTGATTTGGGAACAAAGGATTCATATGCAGACAAAAAGGAGCAGACAGGCAGATGACAATGAACAAAAGTGTTTTTTACTAAACCTGTTGGAGGTAACAAGGACAAACAGGGCAACAAATGAAAAGCAACTAAAGACCCAGCAGTAAAAAGATCCAAATGCAAAAACAAGGGCGGATCCAATGAAGCTGAGACAGGTTTACTGCAGAGATATGGACAACTGACAAGAGGCACTGTATGAGGGTCTGATAGGAAATGAGGTACAAGTGAAAACAGGGCAGAGCTGACAGTCACAGGGATAGGTGAAACAAAGGAAGAGAAACATCAGAAGAGGTACAAAATAAATAGATTACCAAAATAAGCATGAGGTGATTTCAGCCTAAAACATACACAAAAGCATAAAGAGATACAGTATAGATAGGAGTGCAGGAGGCATGAAGGAAAAGAAAAGTCAAAGAAAAAAGGGAAGAAAGATATTTAAAAAACTGAGGACATAGCAGTGACCGCATGTAGGAAATATCAGTAAGCCCAGGGGTTTCACAATCACAAAGTAATTCTTAAAATAATACTACACTAATCACCAAAACCTTAACAATTGTTCTGCCAAACTCCACACAAAACTAGTTTTTCTATCCTCAGTCCATGAGTATGTTCCCCTTCTTAGCTTAACGATACTCCATTTTTAGTTTCAAAATACAATCATCTCCTATAACCAGCACTTCTCAGCTTGGCTGCACTGTGTTTCATTGGTTCAAAGGCCAATTACACCGTTTGGAAACTCTTTTTCAGCACGGTGCTCGGCATTATTTGACTTTCACTCTTTCCTTTCTATCAGCCAACTCTTCCACACACACTTTCACATCACTCAGGTACCCTTGGGCCAGCTGTTGAGTCTGCCTATGAATTCAGCCATGCTATTGCTCTCCCTGGATCCAAAGGGAAACTTAATGAATAATGAACAGAGGAGTGAAATGGGAGAGGGGGGTGTAGGATGAGTACAATAGTGGGGGAGAGAGGCCCTTCAGGACCAGGACTTGATGGAGAGATTGAGGGAGGGCAACTTGTTAGTGTGCACTCATCAATTAGGCCATGATGGAGACATGAGGAGAATGGAGGCTGATGCGTCATGTATAAGGGGATGGGGGGAAGAGGGTGGAGGTCTATAAACCAAAGAGTGTGCTTACTGAGGAAACAGATTAGGCATCAGAAATGAGGAGGCAAACAGCAAGATGAGAGTCAGAAGAAAGTGGACATGGAGAGACGGGGGTCTCAAAGGCATCGGTAGTTCCTCAGCACACTGCCTCCAGCTTCATCTATCATCCAAGCCTAGTTCTTCTTGCCAAGACAACTGTGTTTCTGGTCCACATCCAGAGCTGGCATACAGCTTCAAAAACATTCTAAAATGGATGTGCTCAGTATATTAAACAAAGTGAGGACTCTCCAGGAAACTCCTGGCAGGTGTTTTCATTCTTTGCACTAAATATTTATATATATATAAATAAAAAAAATTGCATTTCTTGAGGATCAGATTTTTCTATTACTGCCAGATGTTCAGGCTGTATTGTTACTCATTCACAGATATCTTTAGTGTATTAAAGGTAAAGTCTGTTGGGCTTTTTACACCCGAGCCATACTGGCTCATCAGGCCAGAGCGTATCCCAGTTTCTGTAGCATGAAATGACTTAGGAGTTAAACTCCTCCTGGATGGAGCGCTAGTCCATCGCAGGTTACCTTCCCAGTATTTACTGGTACCCATTTCTACTGCTGGGTGGACAGAGGCACACTTGCGGTTGGGACCTTGCCCAAGGATCTTGGCACGGTGGGAGTCTGACCGGGATTCGAGCTCACGACCAAGGTGTCACGACCTCTTGGTCGAGACACCTTAATCATTACACCACATCACACCCGCACTTTGGTGCATAAGTAGCAGGTTTAAATCATAATTCTCATGCCACTTTTGGCCCATCATCTAGTATAGGTACTTGTGTCACTATTTTTAAAAAAAATCACAAGAGGCAGTTTCCTGCTTTTAGTGCAAAATGACAAATCAGCCAAATTACTGTAAGATTTCTATTCTAGAATTCTACCTTCCATTTATATCCACTTCCAGTGTCGTACCAACACAAGTAGTTAACTCTGTCTTTTGCAGATTAAATATTTATATGCAAAACAATTTGTGACAGATGTCTTTTAAAACTTTTTATTCTAGAGTTTTATATACATTTCATTAGGTACAGCTGTTTAACTGCAAATAGCTAATCAACCAATCACATGGAAGTAAATCAGAGTCTGTAGGCTTGTAGACATGGTCAAGGCAACCTGCTGAACTTCAGAACAAACATTGGAATGGGGAAGAAAAGAGATTTAAGTGACTTTGAACATGACATAGTTGTCGGTGCGATGGACTGGTTTGAGTATTTCAGAAACTGCTGATCCACTGATTTTCACATGCAACCATCTCTAAGGTTTACAGAGACTGGTCAGAAAAACAGCAAGTATCCAGTGAGTCACAGCTGCCCTGTTGAGGCCAGAGGGGAATAACCAGACTGCTTTGAGTTAATAGAAAGACAACAGCAACTCAAATAACCACTTGAAGATATGCAGAAGAGCATCTCTGAATACATAACCTTGAACCTTGAAGCAAATGGGCTACAGCAGCAGAAGACCACATTGGGTGCCACTACTGTCAGCAATGAACAGGAAACCAAGGCTACAGTTTGCACAGGGTCATGAGAATTGGACAGCAGAATACTGGAGAACATTGTCTAGTCTCACAAGTCTCAATTTCTGCTGCAATATCCAGATGGTTGGGTCAGAATTTGGGGTAAACAACATGAAAACATGAATCTATCCTGCCTTAGATCAACAGCTGATATTGGTGGTGGTATAATGGTTATGGGGATATTTTCTTGGAAGACTTGATGCTCCCTGGTACCAAGAGAGCATTGTTACAATGCCACAACCTGTCTGCTCCATCCCTTTATGACCGCAGTGTACCTATCTTTAGATGTGTGCTTCCCACTGGACAACATACCATTTCACAAAGCTCACATCATCTCAAACTGGTTTCTTGGTGACAATTAATTCCCTGTACTCAAATGGACTCCCCAGTCACCAGATCTTAATCCATTTCAATCCAATTCCTTTGGAATGTGGTAGAACATACACATCATGGATGTAAGGCCAACAAATCTTTAGCTATTGCATAATTCTATAATACCTTATGGACCAAAATCTCAGTTTCTAGCACCTTTTTGAATCTCTGTTATAAAGAAATAAAGTAGTTCTGAAGGTAAAACGGAGTCCAACCCTGTACTAACCAAGTGTACCTAATGAAGTAGCTGCTGAGTATGCAGTACAGTAAGTAGCATTTGATCTTCCACAGAATGTGCTCTCCTCAAACAGTATTCACTTGTAGCAACTACAGCATTATTACGCGTTCATTATGGATGTTGAAGTACTCACAGAACCTGGATTTGGTTCAGGAAAGAATCATGTCTTTAGATCAGGCAGGCCACAATCCTGGCTCATCAACCGAGGTTTTGGTTGGTATCTTTCTGTTCATCCAACTGGCAAATCCCATACAGGGTGTGCTGTAGACATTATTTTAGATGGCCTACAGTTGCTGTGCATGTACAAGCCACCTCCATCCTAGCTCCACTTTTCTTGCTATGTCCGACTTCATCAAAGTCATGTTTTTTTTTAAAAATTTTTTCGTCGCTGGTGCTTGTTCTGTTCTTTACAAAACTTCTGGTGTATGCACATGAAAGGACTACGAGGTCCAAGGACAGAACCATACTGGTAAATATAATATCATGCTCCTGAGTTTTTTGTATAGTCTTTGCTTCATTTTAGTTTGACTTGTTAGATTGATTGTGTTTGTTGTGCTTCTAGTTTCTTCTGCCTCCTGTGTTCAACTGTCTTTGTAATTGTCTTTAGTGTTAATTATCATGTTTCACTGTTAGTTAGGTTATTTCCTGTTTTACATTGAATGCTTGACTCCTCATACACCTTGTTCTTGTTTTGCTTTCTATTCTTGTTCCCTCTTAGTGATTGCCTGCCCCTCTCTCATTGTTTTCACGATTGTTTCCACTTGTGCCCTGCTTCCTCCTTTGCCTTGTTTTTCATTCTATCATTCATTCTGAGTATTTTGTTTCTTTTCTTGGCCAATAAAAGGTTACCTTTTTGTTTCCTCAGTCTGTGTTTTGCATTTGGTTCCTCCCTCCACCACCACCCACACCTGATACTTGGTAAATTACTGTAATAGGGGATATACTCATACTTATTGCATGGTCTTTCTCCAACAATAAAAAAAAACAATTTATGTTTCCTAACTTTAATCTCACTCAAGGAAATTAATACATGGCTATATAATCCCTCAGTCAAGATGTCAGTTCACATAAAAGTATTAAGAAATCTTTGACTGGATAAGAATGGTGAGGGCATGTTATTCTGGCTGACTGATAAAGCAAGCCATATCCTCTGGTATGGGGGAAATTCCAGTCACTGCCTAGTGTTCTTAAGCCACAATTGCCCTTGGTAACTAGCACTTAAGTGACTCCCCCCATTAAGCTCCAAGGCCACAGCTCCTTCATTATTCCCTTTTAATACTGCAGGTGAATAAGATCAAATCTATATTATTCAAAGCCAGTGCATAAGTAAGTGAAAGCAACCTGCATAGACAGAAGACACAACCTTGCACTAACAGCTGACTTTCTTTCGTAACTGGAGAACACCAATTTATTGTTAATTTTCTGACACTAGTAGCACAAATTCTTTTACTTTGTCTTGTTTTTGTTTTTGTGAGTACTGGATTTTATTCAAAGTAAATTTCAAACTTTTAGGTTCAGGTAAAAATTAGAAAATAAAATATGAATTACAAAGTAAAAGAAAATGTAGATTTTAATGAAAACAGCAAAAAATTCAGACAACTTATATGATACTGTAAATGTAAATGTAAGAAAATTATTTCACTGATGGTTTATTAATGAGGGCCTAAAGAATTTCCTTGCAAATATGAGTGTAAAGCTGTAAACATGATTGTTTCTTCCTAATGACAAGCTCTAAAGTGCTTCAGCAGTTACTTGGGTATCGATCCAAAGGGCCATTTCTCTGTGTGATGTCTATTTCCCTGATGTTTTTTTTTTTAAGGACATGTCGGTAAATTATTTTACCCGTGGTAGGTATTATTTTACTGGGGGGGTAAATGGCGAAGTGCCTTTAAGGGTACTCTAAGATTACAGTGTACTGCTTGGAGAAGTGATTAACAAAATAGGACATTGCTGTGTTGTACAAGATAGCCATTTTTTCTGATTTTTCTCTTTTTTTTCAAATTGTGAATGTTCTTTGGACACTCCATATAGAAGAGATATTTGGTCAATTAATCACAGCTAAGCAGAACTGAGGGATTATGCACTTGAGTGAATCTCATTTCAAGCTGTTGGTTTGGGCGGGTGTGTGCACTGGAACTGTTGAGGACACAGACAAATGGTGGAGGCAGCGGGCTCTGTTGAAGCTGGGAGACACATAACAGCAGGGTAGAACTAGGAATTTGTTTGCCTTCCACAACACATTTAATTTATACATGGCTGATGAGCATCAAGGTTACACTCTGCCCTAACATTAAGAATCCATGTAGTGCTCTTTCCTCTGTGGAGAATACTTGGAGTACCGTTACACGCGAGAACCTTCCCAGCCAAAACAAATTGGTGCACGGGAATCAAACAAGTCAGTGTTTTAGCTGCAGATCCTGAAAACACTGGTTCCTCATTAGAATGTATCAGACGTCTTGCTGACGAACATGCCACCTCTAAAAGGCTCCACTACAGTTTCTCATACACAATGGTTTATGAACAGCTGAATATGAAGAGTATAACTACAGTAACATTTTAGCTGAAGGAATTAGAAAGCCTTTAAAAGGGCATATGATAATGGTTAAAATATTTTTTGTATATGTACCCCAGTACAGTTAGCTTTATTTCTAGGAATTGAACACAACTCAATTGAACTCAATATGTACTGTAAAGAGATGTTCCTGAAAGTAAATGTGGCCATCAGTAAGCTGAAAAAACAAAAAAGGCCTATGAGACAGACAGACGAAAGACACCAAAAGACCTGGAAGACCATAACAAAACGGAATGACTTGAATTCTTTCCAGACAAAGCAAAACAAAAAACAACAAAAACAATGTAGACTGGTATATAAGATTTAAATGATTTTTGATTTGCATTGTTTTGGAAACAAGGTTATGCATCCAGCTCAGACACACAATGGAAACAGAAAGTACCCTCAAATCTGGCATGAACTGAACTGAATGGCATTTTATTAATCCCAAAGGGAAATTATGTAGCTGTAAATAGTAGCTGTAAAAGGGAATGGAAGAACTGGAACAACTGAGAAAGCAGGGAAAGTAAA
Source organism: Etroplus canarensis (assembly GCA_015106775.1). NCBI lineage: Eukaryota > Metazoa > Chordata > Actinopteri > Cichliformes > Cichlidae > Etroplus > Etroplus canarensis. Next base: position 1,497 of record VUQH01037709.1, on the reverse strand, counting down.
TATATTTTTAAAAAAAACCCCAAAACAATCAATCACATACAGTAACAGGACAAAGTCATCGACAATCCTTTCAAACCTATCTTTTGTACTTGTGCATTGAATGGCATCATGTAGCTGAACTCCATTCTTCTGAATCATGACTAAACTCAAGAAATAATGTGCATGTGTGTAAAGAGGCACTGTCAAGATTTATAACTCCTAATGGGATGAGCACTCTCAAACTAAATGAAAAAGAAGCTGCTAATGAAAACAAGAGGTACAATTAGAGAACTGGGTCAAGACATTTAAATCCATACTAAAGTATGGGAAACTCCTTGAAATAAATTGCCAGTTGGTACTGCTAGGGTGGCAATTATTATGCTTTTCTTTAATTTAATACATTGTTTTATAGGCCATAAAAGTACTTGAATAGCAACCATGTCTAATGAAAAATGTCATGCTTTTAATCATGTGTTTAATCAATATAAATGTTTTAAACGAATGTATAACAGCAGATGTGTCACAAAAACTTCGAAACACTGATTTCTAAAGATTTCTATTTGCTTTTATTGACAATAGTTGCAGGAACTAACCATCTGGTATTCACGATGTAAGGGTGAAAAATCCAACTTTACTTTCAGGAGAAAAGTATATTTTCCATTTTGTTCAACCCAATATTTTTGCTACTTGGGTCCCATAGATATAAGCTACAGGAAAAAGTAACAAATTTTCGGGTATCAGAGAGTTCGCAGGTAGATTTAGCTGCAAAAGAAATAGTGCCTTAGTCTTCAATATAGGACTATATACAAAGATATCATATTTAAAATAAGAGATTTTAGAGATTCATTTAAAACATTTCACACTGCTAAAGTCATTCTTTTGCAAGCCATAGAACAGAGGTCTCAAACCCATGGCTCTGGAGCTGCATATAGTTCAGCCCATGTTCAAATCCAAAAAGAGAAAAGACATGAGAAAAAACAATGACTTTAACAGTGCACGGACAGGTTTGTTTGCTTTCAATGCCTTTTACTGCAGGTTTACCAATATGCTTGAGCTGTGGCTGAACTTCAGTCTAAATTAAAAAAAGATACTGGTTTATTTATTATTATTTTTTGTTTAAATTTGCTATTATAAACCAGCCACCAGCCACAGGGACCCACAAGCCAGTGTAGTCCTAGTGCCGGTCCCAAGCCCGGGTAAATGGTGAGGGTTGCGTCAGGAAGGGCATCCGGCGTAAAAACTGTGCCAAATCAAATATGCGGATTCATAACACGACTTCCATACCGGATCGGTCGCGGCCCGGGTTAACAACGACCGCCTCCGGTGCCGTTAGCCAACAGGGTGCCGGTGGAAACTATGCTACTGTTGGCCGAAGACCAAGGAGGGGGAGAGGGGGAAAGCGTGTTAGGAGGCAGAGAGAGAGAAGGAAAGGTAGGAGGGTGGAGGTGAGAGTAGGGACTTTAAATGTAGGGACTATGACTGGTAAAGGGAGAGAGCTGGCTGATATGATGGAGAGAA
>VUQH01037707.1:17676-59858 GCA_015106775.1 Etroplus canarensis | reverse complement strand
AATCATATATATAAATATATATATATATATATATATATATATATATATATATATATATATATATATATATATATATATATATATCGCATACCATGAAGTCATACATTATTATTATTATTATTATTATTGTTAAGAGATAACTTGATATGGTGGTTGCCTGACATCAAGAGGGTCCTGGGTTTGAATCCACCAGCTGGTTGGGGCCTTCTGTGTTCTCCCTGTGCCTGTGTGGGTTCTCTCTGGGTACTCTGGCTTCCTCCCACAGTCCCAAGACAAGGGATAGGGTCTTTGCTAATTCTAAATCGGTTGTAGGTGTGAATGGTTGTCTGTCTTGCTGTGTTAGCCCTGAAGTAGGTGTGCAGAGTGTACACTGCCTCTTGACCTGTGAATGCTGCGATAGGCTCCATCCCCCACCACAGAAGAATGGAATAAGCAGAAGAAAGTGGAAGGATGGATGTTACCACAATGTTTTAAAATTTCAAGTTGTATATTTTTAAGTTTTATAATACAAAGTGTTTGACTTGCATTCATTAAAAAATAACTGAAAACATACACAATAATACTAAGTTGAGTTAACTTAAAAGAGTGTGTTTGTGTACTTATTTAAGTTCTGATAACTTAACTCCAAGGGGCTACATTTTAGGTCTCATAAGCTGAAAATATTTGAGCAGACTTACTGAGCACATTGATTTGACTGTAATAAAAATGATTTTTGTGTAGCATGTAATGAAAATGTTTAATCTTTTTTTTAAAAAAATGAATTTTTAAGTTATTAAAAGTAAATAAAGTTAATAAGTTGGGTTAATTTTCTTAGTTTTAGAGTGTGGTTATAATAAAGAAATAAATAGTTTTCTGTAATTATTAGTAGGACTTTGCACAGAAAGAATAGCTCTTCCTCTGGTAAAATCTAAATGAGTTGCGCTAAAATGTCAGTCTGATTATTTTATCCAGATAAACGGTAACTAGCTGGCAGAGGTAAAGAGACAAAGAGTTTTAAAACAATATACAAAGCAGAGAGAAGCAGCCAGCAAAACTGCTCTGAGTGGCTGTGACCAGTTTTTAAATCTTATACATATGCTTCACCTCTCTTCTATTTCAAGGGCCGTGCTGGAGCTGATGGAGGCCGTGGGATGCCTGGAGAATCAGGTGCAAAGGTACAAATACTGCTACATAATCTTCAAAGTTCATTTCAACAAAAATGAGCAAATAGTGGAAGTGTTTTCATTTATATGCTGTGCCGATTGTTTTTGTGTGGTTTGATGGCATCTGCTGAGTTGTTTCCACACAGGGTGACCGAGGATTTGATGGACTTCCTGGGCTGCCTGGTGAAAAGGGACACAGGGTGAGCGCAGTATGGATTGTGTTGGCAGTTCAGTGTATGCAGTCATGTGACCAAAAAAGTGCAATTTATGATGTTTTCAAACAACAGATTTTATAGTCTGTTGCTGTTCCAGATCCCTCTGTATTAGAATAACTATGAGATTTATCCATTAAGAGTATAAATGAAGAGTATTGTTTTCCTGAGAAACAACTCCTCTAGATGTTTTTCAGCTTAACACTGCTTCTGCGTGTGATAAGTCACAAAACTGGCATTAAAACAAAATCCCCTAGTTATACAAGATTAGTCTTCTCAGATTACAATAATTACCCAAGGTTTGGTTATCCTGGCTATTTTTTAGATGATAGAAATTCTGGATGAAGTCACACATGTTTGCCTGTAGTCACTGATGCATTTTGGAATTTCAGTATCTTTCTAAGATCACGCTGAGTAACATCCCTCCATTTCACTGTGGTGAGTGAATAACTGCTGTGCCATGAGGGGAAATGGATTAAGAATTTGTCATTTGCTACATGGCTCGCACTAATGTACCTGCATTAATCAGACTGCATAGAAAGATTTAATGACATCATTGCACTGAAGCCAGGGAAATGGTTTGTACAATGAAGAATTAGGAAATCGATTCATTGCGGAGTGTGTCATTCTGATGCACATTACCTGGTTATTTCCAAATCTGTGCTTTGCTTTCATATCTGTTTCTCTCCCAGCTGTGAGTCCCCTTCTCTAGGCCCAAAGATTATAGTGGAAAAGTCCAAGATTAAATGGTTCTTGTAAAATAGTTAATTTTGGCAGCAAGTAACAATATTTTAAGTAATGCATCAACAACATGAATATCGGAGATCCTTGCATGGATAACTGAAAAAATAGTATCAAATATGACAAAATGAGGAATTAACCTGAATCTGTCTGCCTTTCTCTTCCTTGTTTTCTTTTCTTTCTCAGGGGGAACCAGGGCCAATGGGACCCCAAGGTGCCCCTGGAGAGGATGGACAGAGAGTAAATATTTCCTCTTTTATCTTAACACTCTGAAATACCTGCACTCAAATGAGACACATCACCAGCATACTTATTTAGATCAGGTGTGCCTTGCCAGCTCAGCCCTCCGGCAGCAGCAGCTAGGTTAAGACTATGAAGTGGGAATGAGGAGAGTTTGTGTCTAACCTTTCCTCCTCATGAGATTACCTGAACCACCTCCTGCCTGTTGCTGCATTCAGCAATGTGTGCAGTGGTTGAGAATAAGCCCTGACTGATGCTGGCTTTTGAGAAGTTACAATTATAGCTGTTGGCTGATATAATACAAGATGCCAGTGTTTTATTAGTTTAAAGTGAAACTATAAACACTGATGTTTCAGTGAAGTTCAGTACATTTCATTTTCTGACTCTGTCTTTTCTTCCCTTAGGGCGAGGATGGAGAGATTGGACCTAGAGGATTAGCTGGCGAGAGTGTAAGGCTTGTCTGCTGTTGGTTTTATTTTTCATGCCACTCCAAATCTATGGAATTCTAACAAGCAGCAACATGATCTTCTTTAAGTTATTACACGCAAGATTACACATCAGTATCCACCAGGGGACAGGATTGCCCTTCTGAAAATTAGCCATGAGTGTTATGACCATAAAATGTAATTTTATTGTGACTCTTTACCCCTTCTTTTTTCTTGTTTATAGGGTCCAAGAGGTTTGCTGGGACCTCGTGGTCCCCCGGGACCTCCTGGATCACCTGTACGTACCTTTACTTTTACCATCTCCTCATATAATATTACTGTTTGTTATGTATATGACATATCACGAGTCCTGTCTGATCTGTCCTCTGCAGGGTGTTGCTGGAGTTGATGGTCCTCCAGGTCCAAAAGGAAACATGGTACAAACACAACTCCCTCTTAGTAAACCCCCTAAATCATGGCTCTGTCAGCGCTGAAGGCTGCAGTTCTTCAGGCCCTGGCTAAACTCTTCAGAATGTGTTCATTCATTGTGCACTGTCAAAGTTAGGCTTTAGTTTAAGGTCAAGTGTTGAACTGTAGTTTTACTAAATGTAAAGAAAAATAAAATAGATCATCATTTTTGTTAATTACAACATGTACTGGACAAAATTCTAATTTAGGGGCAAAATCGTACCTTTTATATTTTGCTGCTATGAGGAGTGATTTGTTGTCCCTCAACAGTCAAGTTGCAAACACTTCTTACCAGAGCTTCTGTTTTCCCTGATCCATTTATTTCTATTTAACAGCCTTCAGTAAATCATGATCCATGCATGTTACTTCAGTGTGTAAGTAAAGGGTGCCTTTCTTCAGAGCTTGCTTTTGTAGCTCACATATAATGCATTCACATCAGTGAAAAGGAGACCCATACTGGAGTACATGAGGCAGATTCGGGAAACGTAGATGTACCAAAATACTTCTTAAAAAGGTTATTTCAATTAGTTAATTAAATCTTCTTGTAACCCATCTTTTGCAAATGGGATTTTTTTGTTGTTAGGGCACTGGAACCATATAATGAAAACTTGCATTAAGGCCACAGTGAACTGTCTTGGTGATAGCCAAAAGGATGGATGAAGCACACCTGATTAACAGTGACACTGATGTGTGTGATTCAACTAGCTGTGTTTGTGGCAGTCGCTCTGGGAATATTCAGAGTCTAGTTTTGACACTCTCCATCTTTTTCAGGGACCCCAAGGAGAGCCAGGCCCACCCGGGCAGCAGGGAATCCCTGGAACACAGGTAAACGAATCAGTCCGAAACGGCTTCACTACAAACGACATAAGCAAAGACGAAATGCGGTGTAGAGCTACTTTTTCAGGAATTCATCTTAGGAGTGGGACCATTTGGGGTTTTTAGAAGCATCATATTCATGTTCGTGGAATTCCCACAAAGCTTCCACACCTGTTGGAGCAAGCTTTAGTGCCTCAAATTACCCTGTGACATACACACACACACACACACACACACACACTGCATGTGCAGGCACACATCAGTTAGTATTATGATTAACTGTTCAAAATTGAGGACTCAAATAAAGTAAAGCAAAAGATATATTTTTTAGCAGCTGTCGATAAGCAGAACATCTGCACAGACAGACGAGTAGAACAAGGAGCACTTGGAAAACTTGATACACAAAGTGCATCATAGAAACTTTATCCAGTGTGTTCTTACTAAATACAGGTCATATATAAAAGAGCCACTGATGAAAATAATGACTCTATACCAATGCTGTCATTTTAAATTGCCATTAAACATGACTAAATAGATAATATTCAATGTACATTGAAATTCAGTGTTTGCCGCAGTGAGATCAGTTGCTCATCCTGCCTACTAATATGCTCTCTTCCTAGTGCTGAGACGATCCAGTGCTATGTCTGCCTTTTTTAGGCCTTCTGTGACTAGTATCACATTAATAAATCATAACCCTAAAGCCTGGCATCACAGCATGCTAAAACTGAGGACATAACTAACAACTGAATTATGATACATCTTAAATTCACTTTGATCATTTTAATACAACAAATAATCTTTCTTTATAGCGATTTTCTGATATGCATATACTGTACACTTCAGTAGATACACCTTTCTAGTACCAGGTTGGACCCACTTTAATTTTTCATGGCATAAATTCGATAAGGTGCTAGAAACATTCCTCAGAGATTTTGGTCAGTATTGACTTGAGAACATCACCCACTGAACTCATTTTCATGTTTAAGAAACCAGTTTGAGATGGGTACTCTGTGATCATAGAGTAAACATAGTCAGCAGCAATACTCAGCTAGGCTGTTGTATGAAATGATGCTCAGTTGGTACTAAGGGTGGCAAGAAAATATCCCCCACATCATTACATCCCCACCACCAGCCTGAATGGTTTATACGAAGCAGGATGGGTCCATGCAAATTCTGACCCCACCATCCAACAGTCCCATCAGAAACAGACTCATCAGAACAGGCAGTGTTTTTCCAATCTGCTATTGTCCAATTTTGGAGAGCCCGTGCAACTTGTAGCCTCAATTCCCTCTTCTTGGGTAACAGGAGTGGCACACTGTTTTCCCTTCTGCTGCTGTAGCCCATCTGCTTCAAGGTTCAACATGCTGTGCAGTAATGCTTGTGTGTAATGAGTAGTTATTTGAGTTCCCCTTGCATTTCTATCAGGTTGAAGCAGTCTGGCCTTTCTCCCCTGACCTCTGGCATCATCAAAGCATTTTTGCCCAGAGGACTCTGTGTATTTTCTCTTTTTCAGACCATTCTCTGTAAACCCAAGAGGTGGTTGTGTGGGAAAAACCCAGCAGATCAGCAGTTTCTGAAATACTCAAATCTCCATGGCACAAAGTGACTTAAATCACCTTTCTTCTTTCCCCATTCAGATTCTCAATTTGAACTTCAGCAGGTCGTCTTGACCACGCGTACATGCCTAAATGCATCGATATGCTGCCATGTGATTGACTGATTAGATATTAGTGTTAACAAACTGTTGAACAGCACTCCTAATGAACTGGCCAGTGACTGCATTAAAAATATGCATACATACTTTTCACTCAGTTCAACAATTTGATCACAGCAATGTAATGTTCACAATTATGGGAAGGCGTTTTCCTTTCATAAAGGAAACACTGAAGCGTCTTTTTCTCAGTATTTGGAAAATTCAGCTGCTTCTTTTTTTGGCCTGCCATGCAGATACTTACCGGTCACTTCACTCAGTTAGGAACCCTCCAAAGCAAATTTGATTCCCATTGTATGCACTCATTGCACTGCTTAGGAAGTGACCCACAGGTGGGAAAGGGGCAAAAGTGAAAAAGGCACAGGGGTCAACTGTCAGACAGAGTAAAACAGAAAGTAACCAAAACATCAATAAATACCAGTGAAAAACATGAAGACAGAGACAGGGAAACACAAAAGGCAGGCGAAGATGTGGAAACCAGAAACACAAAAAAAAGTTTAACAAGACTAACAAATCCAGAGTGCAAAGGCAGGTAGCCACTCAGAAATCCACATACAGGAACCCATGATCAAATATTTAAGAATTTACAAGCATGCTGAATGCTAATATACCCACTTACGATGAGCAAAGACACCTGAACACACAAGCTTTACTGACTAAACTATTTACAGCTCCAACAAACTCTTCAGTTTATCCAGCATGTGCATACATTTCAGCATTCCTGTTGTTGCTATAGCGACTCTCATTTCCACCTTTCTCTTGTCTTATAGGGTCTTCCTGGTCCTCAAGGCCCCATTGGACCACCTGGAGAAAAAGTATGTTTTTTCTTGATTATTTGGAAGCTTATTTTTAAAGCATCATACATATTGAATAAAGAATAAAAATGTTTTGGTGCACTAGTCATAGTCAGGTGTGAGGAATTATAGAGTGGCCAAATCATTAAACTATTTGGATATTCTTGATTTGATGTAACTTTTGCATTTTCTTATTTGATATCCTCAGCTTCACAAAAAGTCTAAACGGTCAGAATAATCGTAAAAGCTACGAAAAAATGACAATTTTTGAAATGTTCTTTTGACTGATAATTAAAGATAATTATATTTATATATCTGTGGCCAAAATGATCAGTTATGCTCAGTTTAATATTGTTTATTTTTAGATGGAGTTTTTAGTCCTTTAGCTTAAAATCAGTATCTGCTCTCTTGTTCTAACTTTCAGGTAAAAGTTAAAATATTTAATGCTTAGCTTTTTGGAACCTGTACAATAAGCTTCATAAGAATTCTGCAACTTTTTTGACACTTGACATTGTTTTTCTTTTTTTCTTTTTTTGCTCATACAGGGACCTCAGGGCAGGTCGGGGTTGCCTGGATTACCCGGAGCTGATGGGCCTCCTGTGCGTGCTCTTGTCACCTATATACGTACATACTGTATATCAGTATTACATTCACACACACCCACAAATAAGCAGATTCAACACTAATTTACACCTATAACATTTACCAAAACTTAGAGCTATCACTCTTTCTGAAACTCTTTTCTTTTTTTGTACTTGTACAGGGTGGATGAGTTTTCTAGTTGAGTTAAGTGAAACAAAGTGTCAAACCTACACAACTTAGTTTGTGGACAATTCCAGTGTGAGAGCCTTACTTTTATTTGTTTCGCCCAAATTTCACTGCAGTGTTTTATTCCACAGATTGTGGATTTAACTATTTGGTAGATGCTGCTACATGTAACTGTGCTCTCAGAGAGTAACACAGTCTTGAGGGGAGAGGGTAAACCAGGTTAATTATTGAGCTTTAAATTATGGTTGTAAACATGCATAAATATGGCAGAGGCTACAGTGTACCATTGCTTTAGTAAAGAGACATGAACCTTATTTTATACTGTGGGCCACATACAACCAGTTGTATCTTAAGTGAGCCGAACTGGAAAAACCACCTCCAATTGTTCCCCTTACTTTCAGGGTAAAGATGGATCAATCCTAGAGACGTCTTAAGAAGAAGAACTATTATTTTAAAAATATGTCTTCCGCAATATGTCTTCAGCACGGCACACCAGGCTCACGCTGTAAAAAATAAAGGAATTCTATTCTGTAATTAAAAAAACAGAAATTTTGTGTAAATTCATGTAAAATGTCCTATCGTCATCACCTAAAAATTCTATTTTGAATAGAACTTATTAACTTGAATACTAAACAGTAAAGAAAAAACGATTAACTTACAGCTAAATGTCCAGAATTTATGCTCTCCTTATTTGAACTCTCCACATTTTCAAGAGCGATCATGTCGGCCAAATTGGATCCTCTGACGGGCCTGTTTTGGCCTGCGAGCCGTATGTTTGACACCCCTGTTGTGGTAAAATCATTACTGCCACTCATATAAATGACTTTTTAGAAAAAAGTATGGATATTCTGAAACTTCTTCTCAGGTGTCTTGCTGCTAATAAGATAAGATAATCCTTGAATGGCCCACAGTGGGGAAATTTAAATGTTGCAGCAGCAAGTCAAAGTGATAGCAGAGCACCAGTATAAAAAAGAAATCACCCCCCAAAGAAATAAAGACAGTAATAATGATAATAATAAGACAATAACAATAATAGTAGAAGGATATATATAGAAAATAGAATAGATTAATATTAAGAGTAAGAAAAACTGACTGCATGGTTTTGTCAGAACAAATGTTACATTATTTACACTCACATCATATTTGTTATTTACAGAAGGTGCCTTGTTATTTTACAGAGACATAATATTGTCTTACGAAAAGAATATGAGGTCTACTGAGAGCAGTGCTGGTTACACAGTCCTGCAGACACCGCGGGTGAAACAGCCTGTCACTGGCGGAGCTGTCCGGTGTGTTGTGCATGGGGTGGGAAGAGTTTTCCATAAGAGATGATAGCTTAGCCGTCATTCTTTTTTCACTCACCACCTCCACTGCATCGAGTGGGCATCCCAGCATAGTTTATTCAGTCTCTTCCTGTCTGCGGTTGAGATGCCGTTGCCCCGGCAGGTCACACCATAGAAGATGGCTGATGCCACCGCGCAGTCATAGAAGGTCTCCAGGCGTGCCCCTTGCACCCCAAAGGACCTGAGACTCCTCAGTAGATACAGACTCCTTTGTCTTTTCTTATGAAGTGCTTTTGAGTTGCCTGACTGGTTCGGTTTATTGTTCACCCAGGTACTTAAGGGGTTTACAGTCTCAGTGTCCCTGGATGTTCACTGGTGCAGGAGGAGAATATTTACACCTGTGTGAATCCACCACAGTTCTTTGATTTTACCAGCACTGATCTGGAGGCGGTTCCGCTGACACCAGTCCTAAAACTGTATGGTCCCCATCTGCGATAAGGCTGACAATGGCAGGGTCGTCTGAGAACATCTACAGATGACAGTGTGGTAAAATGTATGAGAAGGCTGCCATGTAGAGGGTGAACAGAAATAAGGAATAAACAACAAACGCAGAGCTAATCTTTACCACCTCAGCCACTTACATGTAATCAAACAGAAACGTGCATTTTAATAAGTCACCTGCTTTGACGTAACTGGCAGGAATCACATTTTGGAATATGGATCATTCATTAAGGCACGGCAGTATTTGCCACGGGTTGAGAATTTACATATGTTTGTTGCACAGTTTCCCTAACTGCTTCACATGCAAGTAATCAGAAGTTGTGAAAACTCCAAGGATATGATTTTACAGTAAAAATGAGAACCATTCATTCAAATGACCTAAAGCTTGATGCTGTTGAAAGCTGTTGAAGCTGTTGAAAGCTGAGAATACACAGACAGACACACGAATACAGAGATTTCTTTACTTGTTAGTAGAATACCTTGTCCGCTGCTATTCTTTTCCCAACACAGGGAATGTGTATCTGCCTAAAACCACTGTGCAAACTGTATGCTGCTGTATTTTGGTTTTGATTCCAGCCTTCTTGTGTAATATGGCAGAGCTGTACCACAGAAGTCTCTCAAGGCATTTTTCATCATCAGAAATATATTAAATGGCCTATGGGATTTGTTATTTCAGACCTGTAGTCACTCATGTCATACCTCCTTCTCTGCCCTTACTAGGAGAGATGTGTAAGTTCAACACGCAGGCAGCCTTCGCTGTCCTCAGGCCCCAGAGCCTGCTGATTTACAGCCCTCTGCCCCGATCTCACACCTCATATCGGGAGTGCCAGGTGTTGGCAGCTAAAGTATTCCGTATGTTTATGGGCAGTTATATTGGGCCTGTCTACCTGTACCACGACCCTCACATCACCAGTGGCCATCACGCAAATATTTTTAATACTGTTAGTGGTAATGATGTTAGTACATTTCACTATGATGGATTTGTGCAGCAGAACAAAAACACCATAGAGCACACAATTATAAGGTTTGCCTTCATAATTTAGACCTAGTGTATGGTGTTGGTGTAAACCACACAAAACCCTTCTGTTTTTGTTATGTTTTATATGTAAATTCACTATAATTCAGCCTTCCTCTGAAATGGTGAATCCAATTTGGAGCAGTTAGCTTGTCCCTTTGCTGCCATTTGCAGATTTGATTTTGTTTGCCGCGCATCAAAAACAGCTTTTTAGGACAAGGCAAAGACTGGGAATTGCTGTTAGCACAAATTCAGGGCTTCTTCTCCTTTGTGAAGTTGCTCTAGCGTCATAAACGATTGCATCGGGTAGCTCTGTAAGATGCATTCGTTCACAGAAGGCACTGTTTTGCAGTAACTTTTAACGGCTTTGTCGTGTCTTTTTTACAGGGTCATCCTGGTAAGGAGGGGCCACCTGGAGAGAAGGGGGCTCAGGTGGGTGTTGTAAAGCCTCTGAATAATTTGGTTCCTCTCATGTGCTGGGGTGGAGAGAGCACCTTCTACCTTATGGTTTAGCAGTTTTTAATATTACAGATTAATGAGTAATTCCTTTACATGCTTTGGTAAAATAATTATTGTTGTCCGTGACTGATTGTTTTTGTGATGCAAATGTAATGGGGATCTTAGCCATTTTAAAAGGAAGTATTAACACCAAGTGGTGTGATTAAAACCACAATTAGAAGCTAACAGTAATGGCACCTGCTTTTTACTGCAGTAATCATACATGTTTCTTTCCTCCAGGGTCCACCAGGTCCACAGGGTCCCATTGGTTATCCTGGTCCTCGTGGTGTCAAGGTACAATGCTGATGATGTGTGTATGTGATTAGCCAACCTGTTTATAATTCCTTAACAGTTAAGACAGGCCTGCTTTTGTTCTGTTATGCATTATTGTGTTGTATTGTAATCTCTGTCTCCCTTCCTGTAGGGTGCAGATGGCGTTCGGGGGCTGAAGGGATCAAAGGGAGAGAAGGTATGCACTTCTTAAAAAAACTTTATTTTCCACAGGTTTTATACCCTAACACAACCAAGTGTGTCTAATAGTCTAAAAACTATTCCAAGTGAATATTCTGAGCCATTGTGGAACTGGGAACCATTTTGCAAGGGGAAATTTGCTTTGTGCAACCTAAAATATCTTCATTGTATCCTTAAAGCACTCTTTACAAATAATTTTTCAGGGTGACTCGGCAGACTAAATGGGTGTAAATTCTGGGTTTTTGTCTGTTGAACCAATTGGCATGCTGGCAGAATGTTGGTCTAAACTTGACTTTGTGATGAAGGTGAAGACAGCAAAAATAAAGTTTGGTAACAGGCTGTAGATGTATTCATATCACAGATATGATGTCTGTAACACTGGCTGTCTACCTGCTCTCCTGACTTTGTTTTGAGTGGTTTGAGCTGGAGTGGACGGCTGCTGCAGCCTGAATGTACCATGAGGAGGTCAGTCGATAGCCTTCTTCAGTGAAGACGGAGACTTTCTTAAAGTGACTCTCAGTCCACTGTTGAATGTAAAGCTGTCATGCTTCAGGCTTTGGGTTTCAAAGAACACTCCAATCAATCTCAAGTATATTTGAAGTGTTCAGCTGCATGCGTCACCATGTAGAATTTAAAGTAAGCTTTTTTTTTTTTTTAATATGCATAACTTTTATTTAAGATCAATAGAGTTACGTTGCTGAATAAAATCCATTATCTGACTGAGGGATGTCATCCTTACTACAATGACAGGTATTCATATCATTTTTTTATTGAATTATTTATAGAAAGAGATCCAAAAGCCAAAACCTCGAGGAGAAAGAGTTTGTTATGAATAAAGGATGCGGTTTTCTTGAGGTGTGTGCGTGTGTGGTCTTCCTGATGTGAGTTGGTGGCAACAGACGTGCTCAGCACTGCATTATGCATCACAGAGAGTTGAAGACATGGACAAGCAAAAGACAAAGTTTGAAAGAAAAGAGAATAAGGTTTGGCTGAAACGAATAGTGTCTTTCAGTATCCACCTACATCTGTCATTTACACATTTCACAAAGTCTGCACTGGATTTAATCATATGCTGTCTGCGTGCACGGTGATGTTGCCTCACAGCAAGACGGTCTGGGTTTCGAATCCATTGGCCAGCTGTGGCCTTAGTCTGCAAGGGTTCTATCTGGGTAGTCTGGCTTCCTCCTGCTTTTCAAAGACTTGCTGTGTTAACCATGTTTTGTTAACCTGTGATTCGATATTGCCTGTAGGTGCAGTTGGTGGTCTGTCTCATGTGTTAACCATGCGATATGTTGACAACTTATGTACGCTGCCTCTTCCCTCATGACAGCTGGGGTAGGCACCAGCCCCCCCTGTGATCCTGGATTGAACAAGCAGTTAAGAAAATGGATGGATGCAATATGCAATCAGTGTATTTTAAATATACTGAATAAAGTGTCTTTTAAAAAAAAAAACTTTCACTATTCCACACATGTTATTCCACTATTTGACCAGCAGATAGCACTATCAATCCTGTGATGTCCAGAGTGAATCCAAGAAGGCTGAATCTTTAACAGATTTTCAAAAAAGAATGCTGTTGTTCAATTTGATAAGGTTCCCAGAAATATTAAGAACATTTTATATCTTTTGACGGGAAATTATCTAATGTTTTTACAATCTAATAAAATAACCACAAAAATCCCTCCTTTCAGGGCGAGGATGGTTTCCCAGGTTTCAAGGGGGACATGGGAATCAAAGGAGATCGGGTGAGGAGTTTGACTAAAAACACCACCATTGATCATGCAATGTTTATTCCAGTCTTTATTCTCTACATGAAGAGTATACACAAATATTGTGTTGCTCACTTATATCATTGTGATATTCGGCATATATTTGTGGGTTATAGGGTGAGATTGGTATGCTTGGGCCCCGTGGAGAAGATGGTCCCGAGGGTCCTAAAGGCAGAGCTGGCCCCACTGGAGAATCAGGTCCTCTTGGTCCTGCTGGAGAAAAGGTAATAGCGCTCTTTTCTAACAACTACCTCTAGTTGTGCTGAAATTGGTTTGTTGTGCTTACCTGTTCCGTAATGTCTCTCAGGGTAAACTGGGTGTCCCAGGATTGCCAGGTTATCCTGGAAGACAAGGACCTAAGGTAAGTTTGTGTTACTCAGCACTTTTTTAAAGTAATAGTAAATAATCTCCAGCAGTTTGCTTTGCTGCTTGTAGAGCTGCGAGGTTGTCAGAGTTGTCAGAGTGCATAGAAATAACACATGCAGGCCTTTTAGGATAGCATTTTTGTTTCCTGTTAATTGACATGTTTTTAAATATATTTAAGAAAATGCATGTTTTTTAAGGTGCCCCCTGTTAAAATTTTGGCATCACCTTTTAATAAGGTGTCATTTACAATGGGTTTAATTGCCTTTTACTACATAAACAACACAGCTAGGTTTGACCGTGAAAAATTGTAATATTTTATTACAACCAAGCTATAAATAAAAGCACTGGTTTTCAGATCTCATAAACCAATATTTTATCCACAAAATAACACAGAAAACATATTGAATGTTAAAAGTGACAGTTTCATGAAAAATAAACAAACATCTAGGAACTGTTGAGACCAGCTGCTGGAAGATGGTGTTTTTTTGGAGCTTTAACCTGCATTTGTGGATGGCACAGTGAACTATGTTCACAGAAAATGGTTTCTGGAAGTGTTCCTGAGCCCATGCAGTGATTTCCATGACAGAATCATGCCTGTTTGCTGTGCAGTGCTGCCTGATCACAAGCATCCAATACTGGTTTTCAGCCATGCAATGTGTTGCTGTCAACAAATTCAAGATGATTTCATTATCCATGAAATGGTCAAATGTCTGACATTTTTACCATTTAATATGTTTTCTCTTAGTTTGTGAAAAAATACTGGGTTATAAGATTTGCAATTCATTGAATTGTGGGTTTTTTTTCAATGTTTTGCACAACACCCTGACCTTTTGAGAACTGGGGCTATGAGGTAATTGCTTATGAGGTTTCCAACGTAACAGAAAAATAGTGATATATGAACATGTTACATTTTTAGAGGTAAAGTTTTGCTATAGATTTAATTTTGTTGAATGTCCCCAATGCAACATGTGAGGTTCTGCAGAATAGGTAAGTTGTTTTTGAATCCGCTGTTCAGAGTATGATTAAAGAAAATGTCACCTTGTCTCTTGTACTTAAGTATCTTGTCCTCAGTGGTTTGTTTTTTCATGTGTGCATGTGTGTTTTTCTAACTAGTTTGAGAGTGCAGTCTCTAAATAAAGATGAACATATTATTTTTGCAAGAGAGAACCAGTGTAAGAAATTTGTGGCAACACTGTTACCCTTATTGTATCAAATAATGTTTGTCTTTCCAGTTGAGACTTTTTGTCAGAAAAACAGCATGAACAAATCATGAAGGAGCAAACAGCCAAGGTCATGGAAGTGGACAGTTTTCAAATTCATGTATTTTCCATAAGGACCGGTCTAAAACTAAGTTGGCAGTCTAAAACTAACAAAAAAATGACATTCAACAGTAGTGCAGATACATACAGGATGAGCTTTAATTATTATGCATGCACTGACCCCATGCAGCCTCTCTCTTGTTTCTTCTTTTCCCCGTCATGATATCTGCCTCTCTTGTTGACAGGGCTCAAGCGGTTTCCCTGGCTTCCCTGGAGCCAATGGTGAGAAAGGAGCCAGGGTAAGAAAACACACACACACACACTTACTGAGCGCACACACTTTTTGTGTATGAAAATCACCATGCCATCATATCCCAGCACAAAAGAAAATTGATCCCTATTATAAAGGCATCTGCATGGTGACTTGGCACACAAAGAAAAATAACAGCAGCAAAATCAATGTTGGGGAGGAAACAAAAGATGCGGAAACAATTGTGCTTTCATTGAGCTCATGGCCTCATTTCTAGGCATTGAAAAAAGTTGCACTCACATACTTTTGAGAATTGCTGAGATACATTTCAAGCTTCAGATTTTCACATTTAGTACACACTAGCCAAAAAATTCCCAGCTCAACTTGATTCACTTTATTAAAGGTGGAGGTAATGGGAGAAAGTCTCTGTTTGAAAGAAAAATCCTCTATTAAATACATCTGAATCATTAAATGGATGCTTTAAATGACAATATTTGACTAGAGCCAAGTCCATCAGGTAGATTTAAGCACTCAAAATTTATTTTTGTGAAATAAAATAATCTTGCTAAAAGCAATTTTTCAGCCATTTTAGCTTTTCTTGCTGCATTTGTTGGCACGCTGTTTCTTCTGCTGTGGTCAGCCAACCGGTTACTTAACAGATTCTTCGGTTGCATTAAACGTGCATGTTATACCTATAAACAGACAACTTCTACATACAGTATGACCTGCATACATTTTTCTAGCAGAACATGGTTTAAACCGCGCACATTTTAAAGCTTTTCTTAGTAGATTCATGAGAGTAAATGTATCTTGCATACATTTATTTGTATGAGTCTGTAGTGATTACAAAACACAGTACACATGTTAAAGTTGTTTCATACTGTAAGTGGATTAATGTTGGAAGATCACAGGCAAGCACTTTGTTTTCTGTTACCCGGCAGGGCATTGCTGGCAAGCCTGGTCCAAGAGGACAAAGAGGTCCGACGGTATGTACTGCTCATGCCATAATTTCTGTGGTTAATTGACTAATTAATTAGTATTCAATCATCTTAACTGTTCCTCTAGTCGAATTATGTGCATACATTATGATTGCTGTTAAAGTTTTACATTAAATTAGACTAATGTGACTTGTACATAACAGTAACATCATAGGGCTCTGTGTTTCACTTGAGTTTTTCTCTCTCCTGTTAGGGTCCGCGGGGCGCTCGAGGAGCCAGAGGTCCGACAGGAAAACCCGGTCCCAAGGTACCAATACTGTACCCATCACAAGAAAGCATAAGTCTTTTAACTGAGCTGTTACGTTATCACTATGCACATTATATTTAAATAAAATGAAACTTGACTAAGGCAATTATAACTGATTCAAAATAATGCTGCTTTCTGCTTCCATCCATGCGAGGTGCTAATGCAGTATGCATAGTGTCAAAACATAATGAAATAATTGATTTGTTTTTGTGTGTTAAAGGGCACAGCAGGCAATGATGGTCCTCCTGGCCCACCTGGTGAGAGAGTAAGTCCATAACACACTGAGTCTGGAGTGGTTTTTACACATTTAATACAAACAAGGGTTAGATCTTTATCAACTTCTCCATATTGTCTTTGCATTTAAAATGTACTTCTGATTGTTGAATCCAAAAAATAATCTCCTCAAACTGGATTCTAAGCTGAAAAGATAGATAATAAGAAAATAAATTAAAAGGGCATGAATACATATCAAGCAGTTTTGTTCCTACTGGTTTTGTAAAAAGACGGGAGTAAGGCTGGCCGGTATGACCAAAATCTCATTATAATATAAGTCGTCTCATATCACAATAATGATATAATGACATTTTCTGTAAATTCAGTGAAGTAATAGTTCATATAATGAGCAGATGATAAGGATTATTTCTTTTTAAAATTTTAAATCATATTCTCAAACATGAAGGATGCTCATTTGTTTGTGATTATTTCTCTCCTTTTATTCAGAACTTGTGGGCAAATGTCTAGGAATGTAAGAATTAAAAATATTATAGTATAAACTATAAAGAAATTTCAAAAGAAAATGAAAACAGGGCTCCACTTCAGAAGCCAAACAAGGTTCATGCCCCACACCCTCAAATGTATCAACCTCAAACAATAAAAAAGGATACACAATGCATTTTACTTAAATAAAGGTATACATCATCAGCATAGTGGCATCAGTGAACTCGTTTGTTTCTTTTTCCTACCACCAACACACACATGCACACACTTTCAGAACCTCTATAGAATAAAATACCAAATACAGTATAAAGATTGAACGTTTTAAACATAAGCTGTAGCAGAGAATTAAGCCATGCTGGTGTTCCTGTTTTCAAATGATGAAAAAATATTACTAAATTATTAATAAACAGTAGTGATGTGCACTAATAGCAGCTCTTGCTTGTTGGCACCAGAAATACTCGTGAGTTAAACTAAGTAACGGTACACACCTGTTCTGTGAAAGATGTTATACCACCATCCTTTACTCACCTGCACTGTAGCCCTGACAGATGGCTGAGCCTCTCTCTCCCTGTGTTGGGAAGTTGTGAACTAGCACAAGGAAAGTAGACTAGCAGACAGATGGCTGTTGCTGGAAGCAGCCTAGTTCTGCAGCACTTTGATGTAGAGACTGAGCAGCTGTATGCTGGTTATGTCAGAGTAAAAAGACAAAAGCTATACAACTGAAGCCATGTGTAACAGTAGCAGTATTTGTATCTTTAACCAACTTGTAAATTACCGAACAGGGACATCCCTATTAAACAGTGTTTGCAGCACCATGAAAATGATAATAAAATGAAACAATAGACTTTTTTTATTTCATCATCTGTTATATATTACCATATTGCACAGCCATAAATGGCAGGGTATTACTTGAAATTTTTAGTTCATCTGGCTGAAGGACCAATGAGCTAATGCTATGGCAGGGTTTCCAACATCCGTCCATCCATCTGTTCACAAAAATTGCAACTCCTTGTAGAGTTACTGGTTATAATTTAGTGAAACACACTTGATCACACTTAATCACCTAATGAGTCTTAATCCAAACTGTGCTCAAGGTCAAGGTCACAATTGCCATTTTACGAGCACCCTTCCATTCTCACAAAAACTGCAACAAGAATTGGACTGTTAATAAAATGATTGTGTGCATCTGCCCCTCTGCCCTCTGTCATTACATGTATTCATGGCATAATAATGTCTTAGGTAAGAACTGTTCAAGAACTAGATATAACAACTTGTGTCCTTGAGTTCTCAGTGGATTTTAATCCTCATCAGTTTGTGTAATACAACCAACCAATAACAACAAAACTTATCACCTTCTTTGTGTGCTTCACACATTACGATCACCAGGGAATCGTGGTAGATCATGAGCCAGATGAGCTATTCCGGTTTCCTAGAATGATAGGAGGATGAATAACAGAAAAAAAATAAATAAATAAACAGCACTTTCAGCTACTCCCTTATATTCTCCAAGCGGTCACCACAGCTGATGAATCCACATTTCACACCAGCTGCCCTTCCTGACACAGCCCTCCCAAGGTGAGAGGGACTTATGTCTCCATCTGAACTTAACCAGGGACCTTTTACTCCTAAGGCAAAGCTGCAAACCACTGCACTCTGGAGACACGAAAGGTTATCCAGAAATAATTAAGAAATTAATTGATTAAGAGAGCAGTTACTCAGTAGGCTAAGGAAAACTTATTTTGCTTATTCTTTGAATCCAGGTCAATGTAGGCAGCATATCATTTGGAATATATTAACTGCCATGTGAAACAGTTGCTGCCATTCGTTGCTTTGCAATAATATTATGTCACTGTTCCTACAGACAGCAACATATTTGTTTTTTCCTCTCTGTTCTTTGGTTCAGGGCATTGTAATAAAGTAAATTGCTCCTCTGCAGCATTTTGAACTGATACGCTGAAAATAAAGAGAGAGGAAAGAAAAGAACCGAAAATGCTCTAAATCTCAAAGTTTAGCACCAGGTGGCTTACTCAGCACAAAAGTTAACAGTGTGCAGTTGCTGTACAATAAAAATCTCCCCACGGTGACAGCTTTTTAAATAACTTTCATGAGATTTTGTTAGATTTCTAGTGCCATTTAAGTGGAGTTTGATTTTGCTGTGTATTAAAGAAATGAGAAACATTGGTTTGATTTAGTGAAGTCCAAATATAAGCCACGGAACAAGAGAGGCACCTGCAGCAAGTGCTCTGTTTGCAGTAGCATTTACCACAAGAGGAGAAACTGCTTTTATTTGTACTGACACAGTATGATGAATTTTTTGCTTATCAGAAAACTCAGCCTCTTTTGTAAAAGGTGAAAGTAACAGCAGGAATGTTGTTGCTTCCTCTTCTATTCAGCCAGGCAGTTGTGTACTAATCATTCCTCATTAAAGTAGTGTTTCCATAGTGTGTATTATAAAGTCGATTTACTTGATTTAAGGTCTCCTAGCTAATCTAGTAAAGTTTTAATAAAGTTAGTGTTCAGGGTTGCTCTCCCAAATATGCATTGTATATTTTCTTTAAAAAAGTTAACGTCAGATCTGAACAATTTACGATTTTGTCCGACAAACACCTTTCATTTCCAAATTGAGCGTTAGAAGTTAAGTTAAAAAGTTTTCTATTCATGACTGTAAAAGCAACACGTTATGGTATATCAGATACTGATAGAACAGTATGAAGCTTTAAACTCTATCATTTATAGTGGGGGGGAGTGCAATTCTAAATTTTAAAGCTGTGATATTTCATCTGGCCAAACTGTAGCGTCATGAGCTCTCTAACTGTTTCAACAAAGTGTGAACTTCTTGCACCTCACTGTGTGTTACGTTAGGCGGTTGTAACTAGTGAATTTCTCCACTGTGAGATCAATAAAGTTCTATTCTATTCTATTCTAACAGCCTTTCGTTACTTTCAGTGAGAACAACTTTTAGAAGTGCAGAAAACATGTCTGGGACAAGTGAGGTGAAATACATTTTAATTTGATGAATCGGGATGATTAACATACGTTTGAATTATCAAGTCAGCTTTGAAGTTTTTATTAAACTGCAGAAGATTAAACTTGTATTAGATATCTTTAAATCATTTATATTTAATCGCCTTAAGTAGAAAAAAATACTGTTACTTTAAAGATATACTACAGCTAAAACAACTTTATCCTTCGTCAACATTTTTTTACTGTACAGACTTCCACGCACGACCCCACATAATAGCATCGGGCAGCTGTGGCTCAGGAGGTTGGCAGTTCGATCCCTGGCTTCTCCTGTCTGCATGCCTGAACACTGAACCCCAAATTGCTCCCGATGCATCCATCAGAGTGTGGATGATGTGTGCATAATAGGTTGTAGGTGCTTAAAGGTATAAAATAAAGCGCTGTGTGAATGAGTGAATGAGGCTGGCAGTAGAAAGCGCTTCGACTCCTTAGTCAGATTTGAAAAGTGCTATAAGTACCAGTCCAGTCCATATATGTTTATTAGTAACATTGTGGGTCGCATAGGGACTTCTTTTCCCTTTAATCCAGACTCTTATTATTTGCAGTAGTGTTTAATCATTACACTGATTTATGTCCTTCTTTCCTCACCTTTTTTGTCTAACTTTTTATATACAGACTTGGTTTCTACTGTTCTTAACCTCTCATTATTTTACCAACTGAACGAACATTATATGTATTTAGCATATAGCCACAATGAAACCAGCTTTGTTACCTGATGAACATTGTTAATTTTGCAGTGGAAGGTGGTATAATAGGCTAAAATATAGTTTAACGTGGGTTAATGTTAAGCACTAGGGAAATAAAAGAATTACTAATTTTATTGGTTGGCTATTATTATTAGGTGTCTGTAGTGAAGTGGTTTAAATATTTGCCTTGCAAGAAAGAGATCCCTGGTTTGATCCAGGTTGGGATATACATTCCTTCCATGATGGAAAGGTTGCATTGGGTGTAAAATCTGTGCTATCTGGAAACCCCTTGGAAGTTACTTTTATTGATTATCAATTTTATCGCCATTTTCCCTGTGACAGTGTCTGCTTGATTTATTGTGATCTGATAGGATCTTTTAGGGGGCATTTTTTTTTCTATATTTCCTTTCAAAAAATGTAAACACTAAAGCAGCGTATGGTACTGCAAGTTAGACCACTAAATCATTCCAAATAAAAATTCATTATTGTCTTTTACACTCACTACTGTTCCATTTGGTTGGAAAGTGGAGAAGTCATAGCAGTATTCAGATCATAGCATTTGTGAGCTGTGGAGCAGTTACTGTACTCACCTGATGGCTATGGTTTTATAAATTAAAGAGCTTACATTAGTTTTCTCAAGCTTCTCTGGAATTAGTCATAAGACAAATAAAGCAGCCCTACAGCTTGACACTTCTTGCTTTTTGAGTTTTGTTTTCCTTTTTGCATCATGCAGTGAGTCTTTCTGCGCTTCTCTGATCTGACTTTCTGTTGATTGCAGGGACCTCAAGGGCCACAAGGACCAGTAGGTTTCCCTGGACCAAAGGGCCCCCCTGTAAGTACTCCTCTTTCCTGGGAACACAATAACCACTTGGCGGCTTGCATCAAAATAATCTACTCTAAGGCTATACAGTGTGCAGGTACTCTCCGAGGTTCTGTGTCTAGGCTCTTGCTTCGTTTGCCCTTTCTAGTGCCATAATAGCAAATTAGCCGAGTTTGCAAACATTATAAGTCACAATTGATTCAATTTGAGAAATTCATGGGGTGCAGTAATACATAGCAATATCCCTAATTCTGTTCGGAGATCATTCCTCTAACTGTTATTGAAGCAGAACTCATTTTCTCAGTACACAGTCTAGGCAGGAGACAAGTGGTAATTTCCACCTATTGATTCCGGTTAGATTCATAGCTGGCTCTTAGCCCTCAGCTCGTGATGATACTCCTTTCACCAAAAAAACAGAAAACTGAACCTGTTATTTTTTCATTACTGTTTCAATACTCCATGATTTTTTTTCCTATTCTAAATACTCTGTTTGCACTATACAGCATGTATGCTGTGCTGCTGTTATTCACTTGAGATAAAAGTGTGATATTGTGTCTTGTTTTCTACCTAAAAGGGACCTCCTGGTAAGGATGGGTTGCCTGGACACCCTGGCCAGCGGGGAGAGACGGTGAGTCCTGAAGATCCAATTACCTGCTCGAACTATCGGTTATATGTGAATGTGTGGACCAGTGGTTCTCAAACTGTGGGGTTTTTTTCTTTGAGCTTCAGAAGCTCAAATAAGCTCATGCACCACATCAATTTCATTCATCACTAACAATAAAAAAGGATCTGGATTGAATTTTACTTAAATAAAAGTGCATATAATCAGTGTGATCACACCAGCTAGCTCTTGTTAGTTTCTTTTTCCATAAAAACAATCATACCTCTTCACCTTAGTTTCACTTCATAGTTTTCATCTGGTTGCTTGCGCCCCACCCGCAGCAGCTTCTCACCCCACTGATGGGGCCCACCCCACTAGACTGAGCCTTCTCAATGAGCTTGAATCTCAGGATGACTTAAAACTGTAAGTTATGAGTGTTGTGCATCTTGACCTTTTCAGCTTTCTGTAAACCTTGTCAAGGCGAGAATTGATTCTTCTTTTAACAAGTCTTTTTAGTCATTTAGCCAAAGTTTTCTTGTGGGAATTTTTCAGTTGTCATTTTTCAAATTGCCTCTGAACTGCGAGGCAGATCCTCCCAGTTATCCCAGTAAACTGGATAACCATTGAATCTCCTTACTTCTTCCTATCCACGTCTTGTCTGTGTTGCTCTCATATGCAGGGATAACAATCAGTGACACAACATCTCAGTGGGATGCCAGAGGTGTAGACATACCTCATAAAGCAAACTCCAAAAGACAAAACCCTGGTGAACATTGATTCTGCTACTCATCTTGTCTCCAGTCACATAGGCAGAATACACACACAGCATTCTGTCTGTGTAAATCCACATGGCTCAGACTCTGGGTTAGGTAACCATCTATTTCTGAGCTTCTGTCTTATTGTTACATTGGCATGTTTGCAAATATCTACTAACTAGCACTGCCTGCTGTACAACAGTAAGATCTTAGGGATAACTAAACCAGCCAGTGCAATATTTGTTGCAACAGCATAAAACAGAAATGTGAGAAATGGCTGTACTAAATCTGAATTGACAAAAAGATAGAATATCCCAAGTGATGCAAGAATTACCTCACAGCAACAACAACTAAGAACAAATGAGATTTGATCAAACCAAATTGGAATCCTCTGGTCTGAGCTTTGATTCCTCTGCACTTGGTATGCATCGGTGCACCTTGGTTTGACGAGGCTCAGAGGACAATAAATTCTACTAAAAGCCTGACACATCATCGCCTCTGTCATTAAAGCTTCCCTTTTCGCCTGCCACTTTCCTATAGATAATGTAATACACCACACACGAGTGCTTCCCTGCCTTTTCTGCAACTCAAGCCACAACAAGAGTCTTCATTAAGGTGTTTATGGCTGCAGATTTACGTGCTGATGAACGGGCTCCACAAGCATCCAATATGAGAATGGATCACAGCAATAAAGATGCTCATAGACACACACCCCCAGCAGCACGAGCTGCATTTGAGGAAGTGCAAATAAAGATTTGAGCCAGTGTCTCTAAGTCAGGGCCGATGCTGCAACAGCGAGGCTTGAGGGCTTCCTTTGAATAATACATCACCATAAATCACAACACATAGTGATCAATAAGCCTGCAGTTATAAGTGTGCCAGGATCAGCTTCGTGAGAATTTTGGATTTCAAACTTTGTTTCGGTATAGGATAATAAGTTGCAAATCAAACAACTTGCAATTGTTATACTTCAGTGTATATTGATAATGGAGGACACCTGATGAATGAGGAATTCAAAGATCAAATGGAAATGAATTAGCTGAATTGGAAGTCGTCGTTTGCTTAACACTCCTCCTGTGCTGCTGCTTCAGTTGTACATGTTTGCTTTGATCTGATGACTCTCAGTAACTCTCAGCTCACTTTACAAGAGCACATGAACCTTTTACAGCTGAGATGGCAGTAGATGATATGACTCCAGGAGATTATGAAATCTTTGTTCAGGATACCGATCTATATCTTCTGCATTAATTCACTTAACAGTGAATTTACAGAATCCTCTTGGATTATTATTTGAGGAATATATAGCAGAGCACTTAGAAGAGGACTCAAGTCAATGCAGATTGGATTGTTCCTCTCCCACAAGACAGAAGTTCATCTGATTTGTACTACACTGTTGGAGTCAGTGCTTAGGAATTTTTTTTTTTAAACTTTGATCATTTTTGGCTCGTCCTGTTGTGCTGTTTAAATCTGCTTAAGCGTATCCACAGGATGTACTGCAATGCAAATCAGGCGCATGCTGTGAATGTAAACTTAAAAGTTAACTACAGCTAACTGGTTTTTCTGCTCCCAGGGAACTTCGTGGTGACTTGTACATTTAAAGCTGTATGCTGTAGTTGTGTAGTACTTGTGCCGTAGCACCGCTGGCTTTGCAATGGGCCGATATGATAACTAGCCAATTGCTAGTTACCCTTTCAACAGGACGAGAGTTTTATGATAGTTCATTGAAGGTAATGTTTCTCAGTGCCTTGTTAAAGATTTAAAACCTCTAAAAACTTGGTATTCAGAGGTTTCAACTCTACCTTCAAAGCAACTCAATCCCAGTAAGGAGAGCAAGGACAGGAATTGTAATGTTAAATAACCAAAAATATTCACGCTTTCACAGAACATTCCGTCACTGTCAAAAGAAGAAAAAAAGAAGCAATGATGTTTTCAGGGCCTTCAAAATTTGCAAAATTGCTCTTGGTTCCCCATGCCTCTTTTTATTTGTTGTTAAGCTTGTTTGGGTTGCTCATCATTGGCATGTACCCATGTATCTCTCCACTACCAGGTACACACAACAGAGAGTTTTTCTTTTCATTGTCAGTGACACATCACGTGTATGCTTTGCATCCCTCTGTTACCTGCCTCCTGTTCTAATCTTATTTACAGCAGCCAGCCTCTGACATTATTTGGTCACTGTTACCACATAAGTGAATAAAGCATTTCTAGGGATGCATTGGCTTTACTAAATAAATCAAACCTCCATTGCAAATGTTTATGGTAATAGTTTTTCAGTCATTTTTGAGTAATTTAGGGATCTGGTAATATTTTTGATTCTGGGTTCAGGGAAACGCACGCTTCAAAAAGTGGTGCAGCAGCTACATATAAGGTACCAGGGAGAAAAACATGTTGTCATTTACACTCACATGCAAACAAGATGTTACTCTGGTCAGTTTTGCTTGGTACATGCTAATTGTGTATCTAAAATGCAAACTCTTGGGTCTAGTACATGTGCTCCACTTCATAATCTGAGTGTCCTTAATGCCTGTTTTGGTTCTGGCTAGAGATCTTTGCTGTATATCCTCTCCCTTTTTCCTTTTTGTATGTACTTTGGATTGTAAGTATAAGCTCAAACCTACAAATAACAATACTGATGCATGCGATATATTAAACAATTGTACATTCGCCTACAGTTATTTACTAGCCTGCACTGTATTGTAATATAATATCGATCTTTGACTGTGACTAGAACCTGAAAACTCTTGTTCCCACATCAAGGAAATGTCAAACCAAAACCTAAATCCCCTCTTATCAGCTCAAGTAAAAATCACTATGGTTTCTTTACTTGGACTTGAATAGATAAGCTCCGTGTTTCCAATGTTGTTGCAACTGCTGTATAAATAAGGCTTTATGCTTCTTTTTTCAGGGTTTCCAAGGAAAAACTGGTCCACCAGGCCCAGGAGGTGTTGTTGGGCCCCAGGTAAGAGAAAACATCCTAAGGAGTAAATATATTAGTAAAGAAACAGCACAGCAGATGCTGATATATAGCATCAGCAGTGCTGTGGATCAAATTCCTCGATGATTACAATTTTATTATTAATAAAAGAAAATCAAATCAGTGAATTTTCTATGTATATATAAGCAGATATCACAAATCATGAACTCGCTTATATCAAAGAGATCATCATTCCTTTTATTTGGATTTTGAATGCCCGCCCACTGACTTGTGGCCCGTAATGTATAGGTGTAAACTGTAAGGAAAGTGATGATCCTTTTTATTTAGATGACAAATTTTCTAACAAGGTTACAAGTCGCTGAAAAACTATAAGTAAGGAACAGACACCAACCAAAATGGGATGGTCATAAAAGTAGCAGTAAAAATAATCACAATATAAGCAGAGAGGGTGGTTTTCTGAAAAAAGCTTTTCATTGCAATATAATCTATTTCATATATTTGATGAACTGACCTGTGGCATTTTTATTATGTTGAACTGCGTATTTAAATGTCCACCTTAGGGACCCACTGGAGAAACTGGTCCTGTCGGTGAGAGAGGCCACCCTGGACCTCCAGGACCACCCGGAGAGCAGGGTCTTCCAGGTGCCGCTGGCAAGGAGGGAGCCAAGGTATGTGAGGAATATATCATACTGGATTTACTTGTACCAGAAAATGCTGCCTTTATGCTTCTCTACCGTTTAAACAGTAACCTAAAAAAAAAAAAATTGCAGCCTTGGCTTTGTTTCGTGTTCTGGATGAACTCTATGACCGTTACACTGTAGAGGGGATGCCGCTGACATTGATAGAAAGTTCAACAGTTGAAAATTATGCTGAAAATTAAACCTGGACATTTGCAATTATTGTTTGTACATCATTTGATTTGGCAAATTGAGCCAGATGCAATCATAAACAGTTTTATTTCTTGAGGGCATACAGTGCTTAATAGACTGCTGGATTGCTTAGATGACACTGTGAGAAAGCAGAGACGCATTCATCCAGAAAGGCATCCCAGCAATCACCTGACTCTCACCATTACTCTCTTTGCAATACAGTGTGAGATTGTAGGAAGGGACTGCTGAAGATACAGTAGCTGAGATTTGTGCAACATTCTCTTACTGGCCCTCCCTGCTTGGGAAGTGAGTGCCCATTAGGAGCAGACAGCAGCCATTTTGTAGAAGTATGGGCTGCTCCAAACCAACCCCCTAATTCCCAGGACCACTCAACTCACCCTGCTCACCAACCCCCACAACCCTCAAACCCTCGTGTCTTCTTCTTTCATTTTCTCCCTGTCTTCCCCAAGCAGACAGTTTAATCAAGTCCGTCGGCAAACTCCAAACCCTCTGCCACTCACAGGCCCTCTTTCCTTCCCACTCTGCTCAGACCTGCACATCAGTATGCCAGGGACACTTTGTGGAGGTCTTGGCAGCAGAGCCCAAATCCTCTTATACCTCTCAAACCCACTCTTCTCTGCCTCCCTGTTTGCAGATAAAGTCTCCCCAGCAGCACAAAAGAAAATGAAGCCAGAAGTTACTTCTTCTGAAGTCAAATGTCCTTGTTTTAGAGATAAAAAAACAGGTGGCCAGTGAGGTTGCCATACAAAGTTTTTCTTGTGGACAGAACACCAAAGAACTAAAGGAAATTAGGTATCCTGTGTTAAAGAAGAGTTAAGAGGGTGCATGCAGCTGCAAAAGAAGGAGAATTTTTTCTGTAGTTTTTATTTTGCTTCATTTTTTTAATTCAGCTTCCTTGTAGCAATCAACTGGCTACAAATATTTCTGGTGTTATGAGATGCTTATGTTTTATATTGTGCCTGATGATGTGAAAGCAATAATGCATGGGTTTTGATTAGACTTGAGGCTTATTTATTGACCATGTGATGACAGTAAACAGAAAACATACATGCCAACTAATTGCTTCTAATGGCCCATTACTGTTGCCAGCTTTTTATCAGGTACATTTCTGTTCCTGGTGGGAAGTTAAAAGCCATTAGTGCATATATTTGCTTATATTTGTATTCGCTTCTTACGCTTTCTATCTATCCTGTGGTCTCTCTGTAAGAACTTAGAGCCCTCTGCTACTCAGCAGACAGCAATAAATTGTAGTCCTTTTTAATACATAAATGCCCAAAGAGAGTACCTACATTTACACATTTCACCAGAGGCAGCTGTTGAGCATCTTTAAGTAGGTTGGTCATTTCTAAAGTTTTTTTCTGGGTGCAGTGAGTTTTAAAATCCATGATTTTCTTCTCAGGTGTTTTGCATCTCCAAAACCAATACCAACACCACCGCTTCTCAAGCAGTAGAGTTATATAAGAGGACGTTATGCAGATAACTCTGTTTTCATTTTTTTTTTTTTAACTTGAAAAACATATCTAAAACAGCAGCTGTACATTTTGTGCTCACAGTCTGTTGTTGAATCTTGCTGAACAACTGACAGGCAGAGTCTTTTCCATTACGAGGCCGCGCTACTGCAGTAGTGAGCGAAGACCTTTTCAGACAGCTACAGTATGAAGAGTAAAGCTAAAGTGATATTTTAATTTGTTTAAATACTTATCTGTGAAAAAACACTTGTGTGTTGTGTTTAATAACACTGCCAGGGTTAAATCCCTGTAAAGGGTGGCCACTGATTCATCTTTTTTAAGTCTTATATGAAAATGTCATAAATTTGTTTGTAAAATTTCCATAAGAAAGTGAACATTATCACTTTCAAATAATTTAAATATTAAATTATTTGCTGATTAGACTCAGATAAAGCTGCATGGCTGAGTAGAGTCCCATCAATGGTAGGAAGAAGGCGAGGAGGCGAGCTGCACGAATCAGAGGAAGGCTGAATAACTGATGGGCACTGAGGTTTAAACAACAGAGGGCTGCAGAAGGAGGGCAAAAACATGTGGTGGTGACAGCTCAGTTTGACCAAGTGGGCAGGGGCGTGTCCAGAGGGAGGTCATGGGGTGACATTATCCCCTCCCCTGAAATGTGATTGGCCCTCCCTGCTGACCCACCACCACAAATACCAGTGCAACTGCACTTGAGTATGAGTACCATGCCCAACACCTTTTAATGAGCATGGATAGGAGCAGTAGGAAAGTAACTTAGTACATTCATTCAAAGACTTTACTAATGTACACGTTTAATGTACTTTATTAAGTATTTCTATGTTGTGCTGCTTTCTAGTTCTACTCTGCTTTATTTTGAATGTAAATACTGCACTTTACACTCCATACTATTTATTTTAAAGTTTTAGCTACATATTAATTTACAGATTAATTGCATTATTATAGATCAAGCCACCCAGCAATATATAAGTAATCAAATTCATGAAAAGCTGCAATAATCCGATGTAATGTATAGGATATCTGAAAAGGGCCATTCTACATAATGAGTTTGTTTACTTTAGGCACTTTAAATGTATTTTAATTATATAACTGTTAAGTTACTTAAGAAGGACTCAAACTTTTGCTCATTAAAAATGTCAAAATGCTTTTTCCCACTTTGCAAACCAGTTATACAACACAAAATCACGTTAAACTCTTGTGCGGCGCCACGGTTCATGTAATACATCTGTAATAAGACACAGGACTGCTCGCAAGCTTGAAAATCACATCCACTGATTTCTATGGCATTTTCTTCACTGATTTTATTTTGCATTGAATATTCTCGTTTAAAATGTCCCGGACCTGCCCCTGCACATGGAAAAGTGGAAGTGATGTTAAAGAATGGTCTATAAGCTCAAACACCCAGGAATGCAGACTGATGAGTGAATACAGATCTTCCTTATAATACAAGCTTCATTTGCCATATATAATTTTTCATATAACAGAGGTCCAAAGCTGAATGTCTATATAATGGTAATATAACTATTCTCCTATTCTCCACAAGATTTAAAACATGTTCATTAGATTCCTTTTACATTGATGCAACATTTTGAATCATAATTCATAAAATTAAACTTACGTTATTGCATGTATAGGGAGATCCTGGACCACAGGGATCCTCTGGTAAAGACGGTCCCCCAGGCCTTCGTGGCTTCCCTGGAGAGAGAGGCCTACCCGGCGCCCCAGTAAGTGCTCCATTTCACCTGCATGTATTCATCATCATCAGTTTTCCCTTACACATGTTTGCAAGTAGAAAGTGACAGAACATAGCTACATAATAAATGAAGCAGCATCTATCTAGAGCTACTCACTTCATTAGATACACCAGCCCTGGAATTCACTCCAAGTGATCAATCCAGCGCAGAGGAAATCCAAAGCGACATCTTACAAATGAACAGGCGTGCCTCTGCATTGCTCTGCCGCCACTCACACCACTGTTTTAACCGCTGCAATGGATCATGGGCCTCTGTTAAAGAATTGGGAATTGTTGGTGAGGGATTAATTTGTAAAATCTTTCCCTAGTTTTACTCAAAGATTTTTTTGAGGGGGGTTAGCAAAATTATTTGTTTGTTTCTGTATGCATTATTTACTTGATGAATTATTAAGTGAGAAATGTTGGCAATTAGACCGGGGTAGCTGGGAATGGATATACTGCAGGGAGAGGAAGTGTTGTGCTTCCTCCATTCTCAAGGTCAGTCGGGCTCTGCAGGACAGCAGCACCACTGATTGTTTTCTGCCATTGTAATTTACTCCAGCACGCAGCCAGAGCCAGCAGAACTCATTACCCATACTGCTATGTGCTCTTTTGTGGCCCGCTGGGGAGCTCCGCACACACACACACACACATGCACATGCACATGATTTGAAAAATATACAAAAAAGCACACATGCGTATACCCTATTATGCACACCCCTGCATGTCCGAAACTAAATTTACAAGCTTGCATATGCAGAACAAGATGGAAAAAATTGTATACATACGCACAGAGCATGTGCTTATGCAGCCAAATATGTGCAAAAGAATCCCACCACACTTTAGCTACAGTATTCACTGGAGCACACCTATAAAAGAAATACCTTTTTTTAACATGTTGCCTGTTCTGACTGAGTCATCTATTATAGATGGTAGATTTATACTTAGATTCTATATTTTTGCCTTCTGGTTCATGTCGGTCGTCTGCCAGAATGAAAATGTCAATGGTATTTCTTGAAGAAGAGATTGGAGGTTAAATGCAGTTAAAACACATTTCAAGTGGTGTCAGGTTGAAGTAAAAAAAAAATCCTGTGAATGCAGGCAGACGGTCTCAGCTGGATTGGCATATAATGATGCTGGTGTTGAAATGCGGGGCGGCAGATTATACATACAGACGGATGTAAAGTTCCTAAGAGGTCGACAGATATGTCAAAGAAGAACTAATGTGTTTTCCCTCTTTACCTCAGGGCCCAGCAGGTCTGAAGGGAGGAGAGGGGCCCCAGGGTCCACCTGGTCCTGTTGTAAGTACACTCTGACCTGAGAGCAATGAAAAAGAAAAAAAAACAATTTTATATTCTCTGTATTAGGTTAGTTTATATTTCATTTCTTTTGGAGTTGCACGCTGTATATTTAAAGTTATAATATGACCTGCGCCAAACACCAGAGCGTAGTTTATATTATTTGTACATGAAAAATGTTTAAAGTACTTTAACTTAATTTTTAGTTTCTTTGCTTCAGTGAGGCTTTTGTATATTTTAGGCAGTTCTCTCAAATCTAGGAGAGAATTATATTTGTTTATTTGTTTAACTTTTATTGCCCAGGTTAAGACTGATTGCTTCTGATTGCTTTCCACTGCACACCGCCATAGTCTACCGATGTCACTTATATACAGTTTAAGGGGTGTGAGTTCGTCAAAGACAGCACAGCTGTCGCTGAAGAGAATAAAATGATTGAACAGTGACATTAATGGAAGATGCTCAAGAACGTCACATACAGCCAATGATTATTAAATTGCCCTTTTTGAACATGTGTTATACATACAAACTCATTAAGCCAACATGGAAATGTCAGCTGTCATCTATTTCTAATGAAAGGGCATGCGGATTTCATTTTATCCTACTGCACACAGCAGTTCCTCATCTGATCTTGCACTGGAAGCTGGATATCAAGAATCACTGGAACATAAACATACTCCAGAATGGGCACACACAACAAAACCACACAGCCATAAGAGCATCTATATGTTGAGTCATACTGTGTTGTCATCCTGGACATTTCTTCTGCGCACTAGAAATCAGTCCCATTGGTTCGGTCCAAGCAGTTTGTCCCTGCCTCATTGTTCTTTCTTTCCTCTCATATCAGTGGCAAAAAATCTTGACTGAAGATATCGTTATTCATGCATGAAAGGAATAAGATAGGATAGTATCTGATTACTCAAGACATTTTATGTGAGGAAAAGGACTTTAAATTAAAGTCTTGATCTAACAGGGAGCCAATGAAAAGAAGCCAATGTAGGGGAAACATGGTCTCCCTTTCTAGTCACCATAAAGAGAATACATACAGTAGGATGCATCCCAGTCTTTACATACGGGTTTTGTTGAATAAAAATCAGGAGACACAAAGTCTAAATAGCTGTTTGGGTTTATATTTACAGTTTCCCTGTTGTATTTCTGCAAACAATGCCGGTTTCAGTAGCAGGTAAATTGAGGGTTGGTTCACTGCAGCAGAGATTGTGCTGAGTGTCATTCACAATCATGTTTTATGGATTTAGCTGAACACTGAGTTCCAGTATATACACGACAGAAGTCTGTTTCATTTAGAAATGCATTTTCAGCAGCAGGTAAGAGTTGCTCAGGGCTTAGAGAACCACCAAGACTTCAGCTCAATGACAGTAGATAATGCTGACTGCTTTCAATGAGCAGTGGGGATTTTTAGAGCTTGAAAGACACCTGTTACTGTGTGATTCTCCTGCTGTTTTCACGGTTTTCCTCCTAAAAGGGTTTTTGTGTGTGTGTGTGTAGCTGTGTATGCATTGATTTTTTTAGCAGTGAAACTTGTTTGGATCTTTTTTTGTCAGTTTCCTAATGGCAGTCTTTGTTGGTCAGTACATACAGGCTGTATTTTTAGGCAGAGCAACAAAACTTCTACCCTCGTCTTTCGTTAATCTTGTCTCTATCACACTCATGCTTACAGGGTTCTCCTGGTGAGAGAGGTGCTTCTGGCCCAGGCGGCCCAATTGGCCTGTCAGGTAGACCTGGCCCTCAGGGTCCCCCTGGTCCCGCCGGAGAGAAGGGAGCACCTGTTAGTATTATTTTTCATTTTTTCTTGCCCTTTCTTTCATCTCTATTTTTTAATTAAAAGGCATCTCCGTTTTCCTCTAGGGTGAGAAAGGGCCTCAAGGTCCAGCCGGCCGTGATGGTGTCCAGGGTCCTGTAGGTCTTCCGGGACCTGCTGGACCCCAGGGCCCACCTGGTGAGGATGGTGACAAGGTCAGTCAACTGCACTCAGCACCATCTATTTCATCATGTTTTACTAGTTACAACTGCCTGCGTTCCCTAACATTTAGGACTGAAGCAGGGTGCTGTTCAATCACTATTTCATGTTCAGACTCAGGCCATCTGCAACAAAAATATATATTCCTCTTTTACCGCTGCCAATTCATCTTCATAACCAAATGTAAGAGGAAACACAATTAGAGGAGATGCACAAGTGAAATACTGATGCTTGATTTATTTCTTGCAGTTATTATGGCCTTTAAGGTTACTATCAGGCATTTTATGAAGCTACCGAACAAATGCTATGCAGAGGTTTGCAGTGCCATAAACTATAGTGAAAAAAGATTCTACATTTTTACAGTATAAAAATAGGCTACACTCTCAGAAGGTAAACTAACTAGTTGTGCCTTGATGCCTTGACGGGGGTACTTACTGTACACATACTCTTACAGAAACCCACAAAAGCATACAGACACTCATGGTGCAAGATGGATACACAAGATAGATAAAGAATGAAACTTGTCACAATGAATTTCATTTTTTTGATTTAACTTAAATAAATTACAAAAAAAAATCAAAAACTAGAGATAAAAACTCATTTTACATCATGGGCCACATACAACCCAGTTTCATTTTAAGTGCGCTGAACGAGTAACGCTATTATTTAATGACTTATAAAGAAACATCATCTTCCAAATTGTTGCCTTTACTTTGAGTTTAAAGAAGGTTAACTAGAAATTCCAGAAGATAAAGGATCTCAGAAGAAAAAGGATTGCAATTTTAACAGTACATCGCCAGTTTTTTACATTAAAAAGTAATGCTGCTGTAGTAAATCAAAGAAACCCATCAGCATGGCTCGTTGGGCTCTCACTGAAAAAAATAAAGGACTTTATCTTATAATTAAAAAATAGAAAAAATGCTTGGAAAGTGGTGGATAGACCAAGGATAGGTAAATGGCTTTCAGAATTAACAGCAACTCTGCCCTTAGAAAAGATCACGTGTGCAATCAGGGGTACACAACCAATTTTTAAAAACTTTCTTGCAAATAAAGACTTGTTTCGTTTGGTGGAAACATCTGGGGACGACCCATAAGTGGCCCTCTGCAGCTCATTTGGGGAAAATATTTACTGTTTAGTGCTGAACGACTACTATCTAATTTATGTGTAATGTATACTTGTAAGTGTGAGCAATGTACAGTGGGCTTTGTGTATACTTATTCCCCCCATTTATTTTAGTTTACTTACTGTATCATTTGTATTATTGTAATATTATTATTTTATAGTGTATTTAAGTTTACTTACTTGTTTTGTTTTTTTTGTCTTGGTCGTGTACAGGCGTTTATTATGTTTGAAAATAAATAAAGACACTGTTAGAAAAAAATATTTTTCTATTGTTAATTAGAATATTAAAAACAAAAAAACAACCAATTTTCTTTCTTAATGTCTTACTTTGGCATATGAGAAGCCATGGGTTCTGTCTTTGTCGATAAACAAACTGTTGACTGATGACAGTTAAAGGTCCAAATTTTGTCCTCCTTCTTTGAAATTTGCAGAGCATTTTCCAAAGCAACCCAGTGGGCTGGATTAGACCCTTTGGCAGGCCGGTTCTGGCCCACAGGCGTTATGTTTGACATCTAGAACAAACAGTGCAGATATACGTCTTGTACTGCTTAGGAATATACACCTTTTTGGCCCTCAGTAATTAGATCTCAATAGTTAATTTGAGGTCTAATAATTACCCATAGTGGTGCATTTGTGTAGATGGTACCTGTAGGGATAAAAGTGGTCTTACGAGAGTGAACCCTGTCATGATTAAAGTCGCAGATAATAACTGTTTCTGTTAAGATAAAGCTTTCAGTGATTTTGTTATAATGTGAAGTAGCAGTGCACTCATCCAGAAATCCTAAATCCTGTATTGGGTCTCGAATACAAAAATATGCGAAGAAGCAGAACACTGGCACTCACTGATAAGTATTCTTATTATTGTTTATTGTTGGGTGTGGGATGTGTCAAGACAGTGATTTTGCAGATATTTAGAGCAAAGAAGCAAAACTGAGTGTTTTTCTTTTCCAGGGAGAAGTTGGAGAGCCAGGTCAGAAAGGAAGCAAGGCTGACAAAGGAGAACAGGTGGGTGATACTGAACACATAAATGCACTGTGTTAGACCTCTAATCATGAAGTGATGCATGGATGCTTTAATGTTTCTTTGACTATTTCGGGATGAGCATTTTGCCATATGTACATTTTCAGGGTCCTCCTGGTCCAGCTGGTCTCCAAGGACCCATCGGTGCCCCGGGTCCTGCTGTGAGTATTAAAGCAGAGCATGAAGTTGCATTCAGTTGAGGCCTGAGCAGAAGGTCACAGTGAAAATGTTTATTTGTTGTTTCTCAGGGCTCTGATGGGGAGCCTGGTCCCAGAGGTCAACAGGGCATGTTTGGACAGAAGGGAGATGAAGGTTCTAGAGGTTTCCCTGGACCTCCTGGCCCTATTGGGCTACAGGTTTGTACCATAATTATAACTACTAGTCAGTAATGAATAACTAATATAAAGGTTGTCTTTTGTACGTTTAAACAGTGGCCATTGTTCCTTAAAATTCATGTTAAAGATAGAGTGACGCATTCATCCATTTATCATTGTATAAACAGTGACTTTGCAATTATAAACCTTCTGACACTTGAAGATGAGAATTTTAAATGCACTGTGTGAAGACAGATATTTACAGCGAGGACACACTGTTCGTAAGTGCAAAAATGAAATACAAACAAAACTAAACGGAGTCAAGGTTTGTTATTCACATTACACACGACACTTCTTCAGGCTCACTTGTCTACAGCTTTACACACTGCAATAGACTCATTTAAGCGTTAACGCTAGTCACACATTCAGTTCTTAACACTTATAGCACAACATCGGAAAAGCTGTGCTGTCAGAGCCTGTTAATGCCACTGGTTTTCTCAAATTAATGGCAGTAATATGGAACATCAGTATGCACCAAGGAGATTAGATAACAGATATTTAATTTTCTTGTCTATGAAGAAATTCATCATCAAACATATTATTCATTTGTATGACAGGCATCAAAACAGCCACCCACTTTATGTGAAGTGTGGTGGAGACGCTGGCAAAGCTCGCACTGGACGTCGCACCTTTGTGGCCTGATATATTATTTTTGCAGCTTGCTTTGAAAGGATTGTTCTCAGGCTTACTTTGAGTGTACTGTCACTACACCTTGACTGTTTCATTTGTCAGGTGATAGCAATTCTTTGTCCATGGTCTTGTAGCTGTCACACTGGATGAGGTGAAACTCGCTGATAAGGTATAAAAATATCAAATACTCTATAAGCCATCAAAGATCCACCAAATTAATATTTAAAAAAATATGTTAAGCCTTGTATTGCTGGAAATATTTCTCCTCACATGAGAAATAACCTCGAGTGACATTATTTTGTATTAATTTCATTTGCTTTATGTGGTGGTTCATGCACTGTTCTGTCACATTAACATGCCATGGAGTGCATCTAGCTTGTACCTAAGCTTTACATAGACTATATGGATAAAAGTATTGGGCCACCTACACATTACACTTACTGGTTTTTTTAAGACATCCCATTCTAAATCCATATGCATTAATATGAGGTTGCATCCCAGTTTACAGCTGTAACAGTTTCTGCACTTCTGGGAAGGCTTTCTATAAGATTTTGGCATGTATCTGTGAGAACTTTTGCATCATTTATCCACAAGAGCATTTATGAGGTTGGACGAGAGGGCCTGACTCAGTTTCAATTCTAGTTCATCCCAGAATTGTTCAGTGGGGTTGAGGTCAGGGCTCTGTGCAGGTCAGTCAGTTCTTCCACACCAAACTTGTCCAACCATGCTTTTATGGGCCTTGCTTTGTGCATTTGGGCACAGTCATGCTGTGACAGAAAATGGCCTTCTCCGAACAAAGTGAAACACAGAATTGCCCAAAATTTCTAAGTAAGCTAAAGCATTAAGATTTACCTTCAGTGGAATTAGGGGCCCCAGGCCAATCTCAGAACAGCTCCATAGTATTGTCTTTCCTTCACCAAACTTTACAGTTGGCACAATGCAGTCAGGTGGGTAATGTTCTCCTGGCATTCACCAAACCCAGACATGTTTATCAGACTGCCAAACAGAGAAGCCTGATTCATCACACCATGTTTCTGCTGCTCTAGAGTTGAGTGGCAGAGTGTTTTACATCAATGCATCCAATAATCTCTTTTGTACTTGGTGATGTAAGACTTGCATACAGCTGCTCGGCCATGGAAACTCATGCCATGAAGCTCCCAGCACACAGGTTTTGTGCTGATATGAATATCAGAGGAGGTTCGGCAACCCTGCTCTGTAACATTACATGGTCTGCCACTTTGTGGCTAAATTGCTATGGCTTTTAAACGCTTCCACTTTGCAAGAGGTATTATTGCAGTCGATCATGGAATATCTGAGAGGGAAAACAATTTTATGAACCAACTTGTTGCAGTGGTGCCATCTTGTTAGACTACAAACAAATTCATTGAGCTCTTTAGAACAACCCATTCTTTCACTTATGTTTGCAAAGAGTGACCACATGGCTAGGTGCTTGATTTTATCCACCTTTATATGATGGAACTGAATGAAAAACCTGAATTCAATGATTAAGAGGTGTGGCCCAATACCTTTTACCATATAGTGTATGATGCATCATTAAATCTGCAACTACACTGTAACGGTCCTGTATTGAAGTCTTTAGTAACATTGTTTGATCTTGTTTTCCGATGGCATAATTATAATCTTTAGGGCTATTAAATTAACTCCTTTCCAATACCACACTTAGTGACCTCTAGCTTGCCTGCTGCTCCGCAAGGCAGAGGTGACTTAGGATGACAAATGGATGGGATGAAGATAAATAGAAGAAGGTTAATGCAGATCACTAGACTCAATTGAATAGCAAAGAATAAAGATTTTGTCCTTTTTGAATTATTTATAAATTACCAAATAGGTAGGGTATGATTGTATAAATTTTAAAAGATGTTTTTCACACTTTGTGCATGCAGTAGCTGTAGCGGCGTGTCAAATTATGACACGCGTCTGGCTGTTTGGAGCTATAATATGACCTTGATCTCACACAGTGCTACTTATTACTACATTCTTATATATACCATTGCATATGCTATTTAATTGGAGGTGGAGTGTGTGGTGTAGTGGTGCAGCTTTGACCTGCAACGATTACACCTTTCACCTCCATTCACTGCCAGCGTCCTTCTTTCATCGCGTCCTGGCTTGTTCATGCGGTGTCTCTTTCAGCCCCCTCAAAGAACTTACAAAGACCAGCAAGGCCTGTCAGTGTATATAATGCCATACTTTTCTTTCCTGTGTCAGACATTGGTGAGTGATACTCACCCAAGGACATGGATTAGGCCAGACTGAAATTACTGGGGTCATTTAAAAGCAGAACAGCTTGATACAGAAATGTACACATAAACCAAACTAGCCTTAATGATGTTTTGTTACATTATGATAATAACCTAACAAGGCAGGACCTTTCCCACAGACATAGCCCATTTCTTTGCAATTATCTGTTTATTAGTAATCAACTTCTTAAGCTAAACACGTTAGGCATTTACTGCAAAGATTGGGGTCATTGTCTTGATGAAATTACACAGACTACTGTTCATCAATCCAGTGTGCTACCCTATCTCTGCAGGATTGTATACAATGGACTTTTAATTGGGAGTAATTCACTTCCCGTCGCGATTCCATTAATTGCATGGACTGACCTGCTCCAATAGTCTGTTCCTCATCACATTTACTATGCTGCATAATGAGTAGCACTGCTAATGATCTTAGACTAGAGGAGACCTTTACACAGATTATATTTCTCAGCACAGGAGGCATTAGCTTGCATCTACGCCGGTTTACACATCTTAGATGTAGGCCGTAGCATACACAAACTTAGAACAGTCAGCAGAATCTTTGTGTTCCTTTTGTAATGTGTAGAGGAATGAATTCTTTGATCTCCCTCACATACCTACACCATTCACTCATGACAAGCTCCCTCTAAATCAAGAAGGGACAAAAAGCAAGCTTCAGCAATGTAATCATGGCAATTACCGGTAGAAATGTCACAGATCAAACACACGTATGAGGTCTTGACCGCGCTGCTCGTTTAACATGCATGAGTACGCTGGATCCATGTCTGCACCTTTGAATAAAGATGGACAAGTCAGTAACTGCGAAGACAAAAGAAAATTATAGATGAGTATTGTCTGCAGAGCTGCAGGCAGAAGTGTAAAATAAAATCATGACACCTTCACCTGAGAATTTATAAGGAGGATTAACACCCCTCTTGTGCTCAAACAACAAGTGTGTAACAGACAGCCTAACCAAATCAGCCCTTTTAATGCAGCAGGTTTTCCTGACCTTGCTCTGCATATACTCGGTGAATATTTCATTGAAAAGATAATAGGAATAGACGGCACTTAAAACATGAATTCAAGTAATTCATTTATGCACATTTGGCCCACAGTTAATATTTTAGGGCATTATTGCAGTGTATTCTCACAGTCAAATAAAATACCAAGCAGCATCAGCTGCATCAAGAGCTCTTGCAACATGAATGTTTTC
Organism: Etroplus canarensis; assembly: GCA_015106775.1. Lineage (NCBI taxonomy): Eukaryota > Metazoa > Chordata > Actinopteri > Cichliformes > Cichlidae > Etroplus > Etroplus canarensis. The sequence goes on along the minus strand of VUQH01037707.1, from coordinate 20,349 downwards.
TTTTCTAATGATATTATCATTTATGTTTTGCTCATTCACAGGGGCTTCCTGGACCTCCAGGTGAAAAGGGGGAGAATGGTGATGTTGGACCCATGGTAAGAAAAACAGCTCTTGATTCTAGTACGAACTCATAAGAATTGAATGCACTTTAACAATTCTGTAACTCTTTTCTGCAGGGTCCTCCTGGTCCCCCTGGTCCCCGAGGTCCTCAGGGTCCAAGTGGAGCTGATGTATGTATGAGTAATTGTTAGCAATATTTGTAGATATATATAACTTTCATTCTGTACTGTGTGTATGCTAGACTGTCACATAATCTTAACTCAATTTTCTCTTTTTTTGGTTTAACTTCACCTGTCTTATGTTGGGAGGCTATGATATCATTACTTGTCTTCTCATAGAAGTGATAGATAATGATTCATCTTTTTTTTTTTTAATGTCCCGCTGCAGGGTCCACAAGGTCCTCCAGGTGGTGTGGGCCCCATGGGATCTGTAGGTGAGAAGGTAAGAGTCATAACTTGATAACTTGGCACCCCCCCCTGTGTTCTGCCTGCACTGAATGATGCTGGGCACTGGGGCTGAAATATAGTTTCTCACACCTTCAAGCCAACTTCAGATCAGCCATGTATTCATTTTATATAGCCAGTATTTTTGAGTTAGTGCTTTGACACAATTAATGTCTATTTTACAACACTTCCAGTAAGATTTATCTGTTTTACTGTCATTTGGCACACACTTGCACTAAAAGCACTTGCAGTGCCATGGCTGATAATATAACTGTGAAATATGAAATATGTAGGACTACAAATACTTTGAATGCAGTAACCTTTAACACCTTACCAGTCAACAAGAATTTGAGACTTAAATGAGTAATTTTTAGTAATAATAGCATCATTGTGTTGTTGATTCATTTGTTATGTAAGAACTAGGTAGTTGTGGCTTGGTTTCACATGCTGTGTCTGAATTTGAAAATGTGTTAGTTTGAAGGTTTATCGGTCCTGACGCTGACATTTGTCTAACCACAGGGTGAACAAGGTGAAGCTGGAAACCCAGGACCACCTGGAGAGCCTGGAACTGGGGTAAATAGGCTCTTGTTTTTGTTTTGTGTCAAGCTAAGTAGGTTTGTAGGTTATCCACAAGAAAACGGCAACAAGAACAGGTAACTTTGGGTTTATTTACTGCGCAGTCCAATTTAATGAGAAAGTGTTTTTGTTTGTTTTGGTTACTGACGCTGTATTCATCACAGTGAAACTAATTGTTCCTCACATTTAAGCTGGTTGTTCATCTCAGCACGAATTATCTGCTTTGCACCCCCCACCCCAGTCCACATGACCTGCCAAAATGAGTCTCTTCCCAGACACGGGCTAATTAACGGGAGGATATGCCTACTGCTTCTGACCTTATGAACAATGATTGCAGCTACCCTGAAGCAAGTTGCCATCAAAACACCAGACATCCACTTTGCTGAGTGCAGCTTTAGTTGTGGTTTGTCCTTTTAGATAGTTACACAGGGGCTGTTGCACAGAAAAACGTAAGTGCTCTTCAATGCCATACTTACTTTTTTTCTTTTTTCTAAAAGTCACTTTTAAAAGATTTAAAATCATTAACTTACTATATCCATATGCTTGCCCTTGTTGTTCCTTGAGAAAAACACACATCAATGATGGCTTTTTAGCTCTGCTGCTCCGTATATCATTACTGAGGTACAACAGCAGATTGAAGCAATGGCCTATTTTCAGTGGGTGGGGGGTAGAGGAGTGTGATTACAAGTGTCCATTATGTCCTCTACTTGTTCCCCATTTAACTGCTGGTGTCAGTGACAATTGCAAAGTCAGTGTGTGGTTTACTTTCCCATCATAAGAAATAGTGAGTATTAGTACATTATAGTGACTATGAAATAAATATTAATCTAAAATTTAATATTTGTCCTGCATCCAGCACATCATATCCAGTGGTCCTATATATTCCGAAGACTATTAGATTATTTATTATTTATCGCTACTGTCAGAGTAACTTAAATTTAAAGTAGCAGTGTGTCAAAGAATATTGTAATCCCCCCCTTCACTTAGCACCAATCAGCCACTTAACATCAATATGTCAATTTAATATGAAATAATGTCAAAATGCAGCAGTAGAAAATGCTGTTGAATTTAAAAAGAATAAATAAATATTCCATTACATTAGATTCCTAAAAACAGTCTGCTTTAGTGACTTTTTCTGCTTTTACTTTAAAGGGTCATCTGCAACAAGTTGCCTCTCTTTTACCTACATATGCAAAACTCCAGAAAGGGAAGGAGGCAGCCCTGCTCCATTGACGGAGCTCAACAGCGGTCTTTCAGAGTTTGGGAATCGCTAAATATGTGAAAATGACTCAGCTCTGTAATCAGTTTTACACCTTCATGGAAGCAAGTTCTAAACTGTCACTGATGCGATAAATGACGGTCAGTTTAGGGTTAATCTTTTCACACATGTGGCTGCACCATCCGTCATAGCAAGGCTTTCTACATGCGGGATCTCGCAGTCAGCAGCCCTGGTGCATAGCTGCAGTTCAACAAGTTGAAATAAGAAGCTGCAGAAGTGACCTTTGAAGGGAATTCTGATGTCGATGATCAGCATATGCTTGACAATCAGCAGGAGTATTTCAAGGATTTTTTTTTTTTTTTTTTTGAGCTCAGT